>JARYHS010007741.1:152723-298206 GCA_031002005.1 Vandiemenella viatica
AACATAAAGGGGCTGGTGAAGATAATATTACTACAGATATCTTAAAGATAGCCGGATGTGACATTGTACCTTATCTTCAAATATTATTTAAATTGAGTCTAGACACTTGCTGCTTACCACAGGACTGGAAAAGTGCAATAGTAGTACCGGTACATAAGGGAGGGGTGAGAAATAGAGTTGAGAATTACAGGCCAATCAGTTTGACATCAGTGGTAGGTAAATTAATGGAAAGATTGATATGCAACCACATCAGAAATATATGTGAGGAACGTAATTGGTTTTCAAGCAGGCAACATGGTTTCAGGCAAGGATATTCATGCGAATCTCAGTTGGTGGGATATATGCAAGATATTTCAGATGAAATGGACAAGGGAGGCCAAATTGATAGTGTAGCACTAGATCTGTCTAAGGCGTTTGACAGAGTAAGCCATAAAATGGTAGTAAATAAGGTAAAAACCATTGGAGTGGATAAGAAAGTCATTTGCTGGGTAGAAGAATTTTTAAAAGGTAGAAAACAGAAAGTTAGGGTAGGAAATGTAGTATCAAAGAAGTGGAAGTAAAAATGGGTGTGCCACAGGGTAGCGTATTGGGACCATTGCTATTCATTATTCTAATGAATAATTGTGTTGACTGTTTACTATCTGAAATTAGATTGTTTGCAGATGACATAATGCTGTATAAAAGAATCAAAACGATAGAGGATTGTAAACAGTTGCAGGGTGATCTGGACAGGATATCTAATTGGGTTGGTAAACATGGAATGAAGATAAATGCAAAGAAGAGTCAGGTTATTAGATACACAAATAAAAACAAAAGGTTAATTATGAATATAAGGTGGGGAAAGAAATGCTTGCTGAAGAGTTGAAATGCAAATATCTTGGAATTACTTTTGATAACAAACTTAACTGGGCAGGACACATAGGACAGGTGGTAGGAAAAGGTTTCAAAGTTCTGCACTTGTTGGAGAGAGTTATGAGGGGATGTACGAGAGAAGTCAAGGAATTGGGTTACAAAACTTTGGTCAGACCATTGCTCGAATATGGTAGTGTAGTATGGGACCCTCATTTTACGTATCAAATACAGGAGTTGGAGAGGGTGCAAAGAAGGGCTGCTAGATTTGTTTCTGGAAATTATCGCAGAATGCAATCAGTGACGGATATGATAAAGGAGCTGGAATGGGATTCATTGCAAGACAGGAGGAGGATGAGGAGGGTCATGGGAGTGTACAGGGCCTATACTGGTGATGAGGCATGGAAAGATATTGCAATAGGTATGAAAAGTAGTGCATGGAAGGGAAAAGATGACCATGACCACAAGCTGGCACTCGATTTCAGGCACAAGGGTGTAGGAAGATTCTCTTTTTTAGGTAAGGGTGTCAGGGATTGGAATGAGTTACCAAGAGAAACGATGAATAATTTACCGAAAACTTTGAAGGAATTTAAAGATAAAATTTGTAGAGGGCAAATGTAGGTGGGTGCAGGATAGGGGGAAGATAGCTGTGTAGGGAAATTGCCACCGGAGCCTGTGCTCCATTGCAATTAAATTAAATTAAAAATTAAAATTAAATTCTTGATCTAGATCATTTTAGTAATACCTGGTATATCGTAGATTGTCATTGTGACTCCGCATCTATTCGTCACAAGTAGTTATTTCAGATTTTTTAAGGGTCCGATGACAGGTCGATCCAAGGACTGCAGGTCGTATGAGCAGTGTGGAGCAAACGAAAGCAAAGTGATTGCATTTTCTTTACAAAAATCCATTGTATTAATGTGGCTAAGCGAGGAATGGTTATCGAGCACTACCAAGACTCTATGTGTTGGAGAAGCATTAGGAAATTTCTTAAAAAGTTCTAGAAATCCTAGGAACAATGCACCTTGCATCCAGCCTGAAGAATTTGCAGTCCCAATTGATTCCTAGCAAAATGATCGTGATAACTAACCCGTGGAAATAAAGGAGGGATAGTATTTCCAAAGGCATTTTCTGCAAAAGTAACCGTGACTAATGTACCTCATACAGCTGTTGGTCTTCCTCAAGCGTTTTCTGAGCATCAAAAACGAAAAATTTACTGTCACAACCGAACCCAGAAAATATGTCACGACCGTCCCCAACGCACTCCTTCGCAAAACAACAATCGCCATGACAACACAAAATAAACTACGTGCAAAGTAATCACTGCGAGGAAAGAAGGAATACATATAAGTATCAGTACGGCATCTTATTTGTCTAATCTTATCCCTCCTGTCGTTGCGACCTAAATAGTTTGGCGGAAGAAGTATTTCGTTACACTCGTAAATTAAAGAATTTCGCATATTCTCCAATAAATTCAAACGAAAACGACGTCGTCTGTCTGCCAAACAATCCCAGCCCAATCTATGACCGCGAAAATAAGATAAGAGAAATCAGGGCCAGAACCGATTCATTTCTGTATTGATTTTTTTTTTCCACGAGCGATTAGGGAATGAAATAGAAAGGATTTACCGGGCGAGTAAACTTAAAAACCGACAGGAGTAGCTACCGATAAAGCACTCCAGCCATCCTGATCTGGGTTTTCCATGGTTTCCCTAGATCGCTCCAGGCGAATGCTGGAATGGTTCCTCACAATAGCCCATGGGCGCCTCCTGCCATATCCCTTCCAAAGCATAACTCTTTTCGATAGGTGCAATGCACCCTCCGCCACACACTTTTAGTGAATCGCGGAGTAATAATAATAATAATACAAAAACAATTATTAAAAGAAATCTAATAATGTAGGCCTCTACGATTGTTAATGTCACGTGATACCGCGTCACACGTTCAATCAGGCACGCCGCTCCTGTCTACCCCCTCCCCATCCTGGTATTCCTTACAGTTTGGCTAATATGACGACTGTCACAACCGTACCCAGTCTCCCCTATTACATAAATTACTTGAAATATCTATTGTGATGCGTTTATTAATGTCTGTGGCTTGTCGTACGCTGCCGATCTGTTGTAATAATACGCTACACTAGAAACCTGCCATCAGCTTTTACGAACTGTAACTGTGATGCATTTGATCCACGGGACATTTTTCCAGCCACCTTCAAATATATCGACGCGCCTGAAGAGGCGCTGCAGGCGGTGGAGTTGTGTCGGCAGAGGCAGTGGCGTCGGTCTTCTGCTGGCATGTCTCGTTACTCGTCTGTCGCGCGTGCCTCACTGAGTGTCGGTGTCTGGTACCTCGACACACACGTCGCTGGGCTCGGTCATACGTTGCCCATTGTTGGATGCTACATGTTCGCGACACACTGTAGGCACTGTGGGTCAAGGAATGCTGAATCCACGAACAGTTTCTAGAATGAAATGCCCCGCGAGTCCGTCGCCAACTACCTGAGGATCAGTCAGCTACTCTGGCCCTGGTAGGGGGGACTTTGCTGACCTCACGCCTCAGTTCGATGCAGGCAGACGCCACACGGCGTGCGCGCGCTTTACGCTCATTCAGACACAGGGGTGACCAACCCAAATGAACTCCGTGGGCCGCATATAAACTCATGCATCCCCGTATTAGATGTAGAACCACTATAGACATTTAGGAGTGAAAAATGGAAACAAAATGAGTCATTATTATTAGGTTTCCTATTTTTTATTACACGTAAACATAGATAACATAATAATAATGATACTCATAACTTCGACAGATAATTTTCGAATATATGCATGCACAAATAAAGTTGTTGTTGTTGTTGTTGTTTTTTTTTTTTTTTTTTGTTTTTTTTTTTTTTTTTTTTTTAAATACATTGGTTTTCACTACTTTCGCCGTTATAAAACAAATATATTTTGTAAAAGAGTGATGAAACTCGCGGGACGTAAAAATGTTACAGGCGGGCCGAATGGCCGCATGTTGGCCACCCCCTGTTTTAACAGTTGGTATTCGCTGCATCGTTTTATTTCGCGTTACGTTTTTTAGGCGTAAAAGTCTAAATATATGTGTTTCACGAGTAGCCTGTATATGAACTGAATAAAAATAGATTGAATATTAAATTGCGGGAAAGGACAGGGGGCAAAAGGCAGTAAGGAATTTGGCCATGGCCCTTTTGAAAGGAAGCATCACGGCATTCGCCTGGAGTGATTTGGGAAAACCATGTAAAACGCAAATCTGGATGCCCGGACGGGGATTCGAACCCGCGTCCTCCCGAATGCGAGGCCAGAGCGTTAACCACTCACCCACCACGTAATTCTTCTCACATTGTAATTCTGTACGAGTCTACAACCAAGTATTGTGGTTCAGATGACAGTACGAGCAGGACAACCTAACAGGGAGGTGACTCGACCAAAGATGTCCTTGCAAGTCGTTGAGACTTATCGAGGGATTCATCTAAAGCAGGGGTGGCCAAACCGAGGCCCACCTTCAACATTTTTTCCGCCCCGAGAGAATCATCACACTTTTAGTGTTATATATTTGTTTACAATGTGCGTTTAGTATCATGATTATTATACTACTTCGTACCCGCGACTTCGTACGCGTGGATTAAGAATTTTTTTGCCAGAATTAAACATAGAAAGTTGTTGGTAACGAAGGATTGCTCCCAAACAATATCGAGTCGGCATAATATGACAGGAAAGCTATCACTATATCATTGTACCGTCGAACCTGTCTCTTGAAGAGAATCAATTACCAACATATTTCTGTCACCATTCGATAAGGTCTCAAAATTTCGTGACTACAACTGTTAATCATACTGGAAAAAATATCCTGTGCCCTTCATACAGATTTTCTTATAAAATTCCATCACAACGATGTAGCCATTTAGTCGTCAAAACGTAACAAAAAGACAGAGACTTACTTCTGTATTTATAATAATACAGGGCGTTCGCCGGGAAACGCAACCCACTGTTAGCGCTACAAGGAAGAAACTGCTCCCGGCGAGCGAGCGCTCAGTTTCCGGCATTGTTCGACCGTCGGCCGCGGACTATTTCATAATAATTACGCTTCATAAACTTCATAAACTTGTGTGCTGAGCATTTAAATGTGACGTAATTCATTAGCTTACCTTATAAAAGATGCTGGAAGTGTTGACCCTCTTGTGTAATGCACATTTCACATCTTCTGAACATATTTCGAGACACACGCTGCCCTAACTGACTTAATGATTTTTTGGGTGACTGTTCTAGTCGAAAAGCGATATCGTCAATTTTCTCCTCTGTGAGAATACGGTTGACCGACAGTCTCTTTTTGTTAAAATGAACCCGTTTCTCTTACTTTTTTAACCAGACGCAGAATTGTTGATTTAGCTGGCAGTAAAGCGCCAGGAAATTCGCGACGAAATTTACTGCGACACTTTTTAAACGACTTCTTCTTCACATATGTATCGTAGAGAAATATTCTTTGTTGCAACGTACCATAATTTTACTCACACTCAAACACGGTACAGATTAATAAGAGTATGAAGCCCCAAACCAGCCAAACCGCAAAGAAACGTTTATTCACAACACTGATTAATAAGAGACTGAAGTCACAAACTATCTACAATGCAAAGAAACCGTTCTTAACAATGTAAGGGTCACTGCACTGCACTGTTGGGGCAGCGGAGGTGTTAAACAGTGCGGTGATTCACGGTGCCGTGTGGCGGAAACAGCTGGCACGACTGACCGAGCAAGTTGCTGGGAGGGTAGCGTTTACCGGCGAACGCCCTGTATTACTGTGGTTCACACTCACACTGACTGCGAACAACCCCTGAGGGATCATTATAACGAAAAAAAGTGTACACCTACAGCATTCCAAGACTATCTACGATTTGCCTCGCATTGCACCCCTAACTTTCCAATATCTACAGTTTAACATTCAATCCGAATAACCTACGGCCCAGGCCTGACTCTTACGATGAAAAACAATTTTTAAAAATCGTAGCCTCCACAGAGATTTGAACCGGAGACCACGACGTTCGTAAGCAAGCGCTTTAACCACTGAGCTGCCAGTCCACTGCACAAAACACCATCCGGAGACGTCCATATCCAAGTATTTTGAAGTTATGAGACAACATGTATTATGTATATAGATAATTTTTCAACCAAATGGAGACAGTATTTTTCTCCTTGTTTCAAAGGATAAGTGTGCAAAGTTTCATCGAGATCGGATCAAAACTGTGGATTTGTATGAAGAACAAACAAACAAACATACATTCATCTTTATATATAAAGATTATCTATGTTTACATCTAAGAATAATAGTTAACATAATAATAATTCATGTTTCAATTTTTCACTCCATAAAAATGTATCTAGTGGGGACATATAATTTTATATGCGGCCCGCGGAGATATGATGCACCTCCAAAGTGGCCCGCAAGGGGACATCCACAAATTACGTGAGGTGTTTTTCCGGATTTCTGGAACCCTCCCCCCCTCTTGTGAGATCTGGTCCGTGAGAACCCCCCCCCCCTCCCCCTCCACCTTGTAGTCGACCCCGAATCTTTTGGAGACCTTTTCTTTTTAGGTCACAACCCAAGTTTTATACGAAATACCTTCTAAAATCGACTACCGCGCAATTTGTAGACTTATTTTTTCTTTATTTTTTTTATTTTTTTATTTTTCGCTAAACCTCACGTGAGTTTTCCGTAGCCCCCCCCCCCGCTCCCTGGTGAGATTTCGGCAGACCCCCCCCCCTTTTTCACTACACGTAATTTATGGATGCCCGCTAAGATCATTTGGGCTGGCCACCCCTGGTCTAAACAGTTAAGAGTTCCGTGAAACTTGTTTTGCAGAAGGCATTTCGGTTCAGACCAGACGACGGAATCAGGCATGGAAGAACCCAACTACTCGCCGTCATTTTGAACTCGCATGATACACAATTTGTTCGGTTCACTCCGAGACAGCTGTTGGCTGATAGACTGTGCCGGAGACGCCCGAAGTGAGCCGACGCCAGCCGAAGCCGGATTTCAGGGTGTCAGCTTTGGTTAAGTTTGCTTTCCGTGGCAGTTCAATTCAAATTAAACTCGTCAGTTCAGTCAAATATATGACGGCTGAAAGAACGTAGAATAAAGTTTTACTTTACTCTTCAGTGAAGTATCTACTATCCGTCTTCGCCATTTTCCAACCACACTGTCACATTTCTCGGTGATATTTGAGGTTACACAGACTTAAGATTGATGATTTTAAAAGTAAACACGTCGGTGACTTGATTAAGTTTTATTTGGTTTTTACTTTTTGTGTGTTTTAACCGTAGCTGCATCATTAAGGTAGTACGCGTGTTCCTCTAGTGTGATTTTTCTATCGTGATTTATATTATTATTATTACTCCGCGATTCACTAAAAGTGTGTGCAAAAGAGTGATAGTTTGTAAGGGATATACGGGTTATAGCAGGAGGCGCCCATGGGCTACTGTGAGGAACCATCCCAGCATTCACCTGCAGTGATCCGGAAAAACATATATATATATATTTTCTAAAAGCATTTTTTTTTTTTTTTTTGGGACGAATTATCTCCCTTTATACTTAGATAATCGATAAATGAGGTATCATTTTAAAGATTTAATTTCTTAGATTTGATAAGTAAGGTGTTATTCCCCACCCCCCCACCCCCCACCCCCTCACCCCCCGCCCCCTATAAAGTGACGTCAGATTTTGACAGAGACCCCCCCATCCCCCTTTACGAATAGACCTCGCAACTTTTTTTTTTTTTTTTTTTTTTTTTTTTTTTTTTTTTTTTTTTTTTTTTTTTTTTTTTTTTTTTTAGGTCTTTCGCCCCTTAGGGCAGTGATACCCCCCTAAAATCGACTTTCGCGTCATTTGTAAACCTTTTGTTTTTATGGCTCTAGCATTTTACAAGAATTTGAAACCTGATGGACGGAACGTGGTGGTGTAACGGTTAGCGTTCCGGGAGGACGGCGGTTCGAATCCCCGTCCGGGCATCCAGATTTGGGTTTTCCATGGTTTCCCAAATCACTCCAGGCAAATGCCGCAATGCTTCCTTTCAAAAGGCCATGGCCGAATTCCTTCCCATTCGTTGCCCCCCATCCTTTCCCGTCTCTAAAGACCTCGCTGTTAGAGAGACGTTAAGCAGTTTAAAAAAAGAAACATAACGTGCGATTTTTGTTGAACCCTCTCCCGCCCTTCCCCCCGTTTCAGCTCACGTAATTAATGGACGCCCCTAACATAATTAATTATGATTCGACCCGTAAACGGCAAAATTGCGAATAATTAAGGTCACGCGTACGTGATAGCTCCGTAGACTACGGTGGCATTCCGAGGACTTGTGGAATCCACGCCACGCAAAATCGGCGGGGGGGGACGTCCATTAATTACGTGGGGTGTTTTACCGGAATTCCGGAACTCCCCCGACCCCCCCCCCCACCACCACCCTCTGGTGAGATTTCTTGAAATTTGGTCGGACCACCATCTAAACCAAGTGCGCAGACTGCCGCGTTCGTTGTCGCTGTTATCTTGCTTGTCTGGGTTGAACAGCGTCAATTCGTCAAAACCTGACGTTTCGGTCTTCATCTTGTGTCCTTCTTCAGAGGACTGTCGATTTAACCCGGACAACCAACATAACACCCCCTCCAAAATTACGTGATATTTTGCCGGAGACCACCCCCCCCCCGCCCCCTTCCTCTAATCGACCTCGTAACTTTTTGAAACCTTTTGTTTAGCTGTGATGCTTCCGACGGTGGTCATACCTGCCTTAAGTCGAATTTCGCGTCATTCAAGAATTTCAACCCCCAACGTAAGATTCCCCCCTCTTTCACTCCACCTTAATCAGATTTCGCCGGAACTACCCCCCCCCCCCCCCCGTTTCACCTCGTGTAATTAAAGAACGTCCCCTTGTATTGCGTCACCAAGGTGCGCCAACACGCTACCAAGCAGATGGCCAGAATGTTTTGGCGCACCAGTGTATGTTCTCGCATTTTCCTCGTCCTTGTTCGAGTTACACCTGCCAGTACTCCATTTTCTTCCCCACTCGCTGCTAAATTTTCTTTGGCTAAATTCTGCAAGTTGTGCAAGTTTTATCCCCTCAGCCTTCTGCATTTTCACAAACAGCTTCGTCATCTATACGAGGTGTGTTAGAAAAGTAATGAGACTGATTTCATACTAACCAAAGTTTTTATTATTTTCAAACAACAATGTTATCCCCTTCAAAGTAGTTCCCTTGGGCAGCTATACATCGGCGGAGTCGTGATTCCCACTCTTGGTAGCAGCGCTGGAAGTCTTCAATTGGTATGGCTTTTAACTGGTCGGTCACAGTCTTTTGAATGTTCTCTATAGTTCCAAAATGACGTCCTTTTAGGACATGTTTCAATTTCGGGAAGAGGAAAAAGTCACAAGGACTTAAATCAGGTGAATAGGGGGGTTGAGGAACAACAGTAATGCATTTCGAGGTCAAAAATTCACGGATGAAAATGGCCGTGTGACACGGAGCATTGTCATGATGAAGCATCCACTTGTCTGCAATTTCTGGTCTCACACGGATCACTCTTTTCCTCAACTTTTCAAGGACACTTTTATAAAACACTTGGTTGACAGTTTGTCCTGGTGGAACAAATTCTTTGTGCACGATACCCTTCCTGTCAAAAAAACAAATCAGCATGGTCTTGATCTTTGATTTGCTCATTCGACATTTCTTCGGCCGAGGAGATGATGGAGTGTGCCATTCGAGACTTTGTCGCTTTGTTTCAGGATCGTACTCAAATATCCAGGATTCATCACCAGTGATCACACAATTGAAAAATTCTTGGTCATTAGCAATCCTCTCAAGAAGATCAACGCACACGTTTTTTCGAATGTCCTTCTGTTCAGTTGTGAGATTTTTTCGGCACCAATTTGGCACAAACCTTTCGCATGTTTAAATCATCTGTCACAATTTGATACACAGTGAAAGTGTTTAAATTAAGCTGTTCACTGATCATCCTTATTGTTAAACGACGGTCTGATCTCACAAGAGCCCTCACACGATTAATGTTTTCGTCAGTTTTTGAAGTTGAAGGTCTCCCTGAGCGAGGTTCATCTTCAACGTGTTCTCGGCCTTCCAAAAATGATTTGTGCCAGCGGAAAACTTGTGCTCTCGATAAACACTGTTCCCCATAGGCCTGTTTCAACTTTACAAAAGTCACACTCGCGGATTCACCAAGTTTAACACAAAACTTTATCGCACAACGTTGCTCTAAATTCCGATGCTCCATTTCTGTGACGCACAATGAAAACACAACTTTATTAATGGCGCTGTCAAAACTAATGTGTTAACTGTATGGAGTTGTAACTCAGACTGAGGAAGTGGAAGGGATCAACAATCAGATTTAGCATCAGCCAGTAGACACAACAATGCCAGATCTCCCGCAGTGTTGCCAATCTCATTACTTTTCTAACAAACCTCGTATATAGCCGACCCCGGCAGCGTAGGGGTAGCAGCTTGCTTCTCGTTGCAGGGGTCGCCGGTTCCAGTCCGGCCTAGGGCATGGGTGGTTTTAATTAAGTGTTGTGTTCGTCTTGTGTCGTCATTACACATTAGAGAAAATAATCATAGTTAAAAGAAATCTGTACACTGTAAAAGAAAGAAACACATTGAGCTGGCTGAATGGCTAACACGGCCGAATGCCATTTTATTAAAAAAAAAAAAATTATATATATAAAGATGAATGTATGTATGTTTGTTTGTTTGTTTGTTTTTTCTTCATACAAATCCACAGTTTTCATCCCATCTCGATGAAATTTTGCACACTTATCCTTTGAAACAAGGAGAAAAATACTGTCTACATTTGGTTGAAAAATTATCTGAATAAATAATACAAGTTGTCTCATAACTTCGAAATACTACTGAACGGCGATAGACAGTCGCGTTGGATGTGTAGGTCTCTGTACTGTTTTTCCGTGTAGCGGTCAGGCAGCTCAGTGGTTAAAGCGCTTGCTTACTAATGTTTGGGTCGTGGTATCCGGTCCAAATCTCCGTGGAGACCAAGATTTTTAAAAATTGTTTTTCATCGTAAGAGTCAGCCCTGGGCCGTAGGTTATTCGGATTGAATGTTAAACTGTAGATATCACAAAGTTAGGGGTGCAATGCGAGGCAAATCGTAGGTAGTCTTGCAATGTTGTAGGTGTACACTTTTTTACGTTATAATGATCCCTCAGGTGTTGTTCGCAGTCAGTGTGTGAGTGTGAACCACAGTAATATTATTATAAATACGGAAGTAAGTCTCTGTCTTTTTGTTACGTTTTGACGACTAAATGGCTATATCGATACTGATGTAATTTGACAAGAAAATCTGTATGAAGGACACAGGACATTTTTTCCAGTATGATTAACAGTTGCAGTTACGAAATTTTGAGACCTTATCGAATGGTGACAGAAATATGTTGGAAATTGATTCTCTTCAAGAGACAGGTTCGACGGTACAATGATATAGTGATAGCTTTCCTGTCATATTATGCCGACTCGGTGTTGTTTGGGACCAATCCTTCGTTACCAACAACTTTCTATATTCAATTCCGGCAAAAAAATTCTTAATCCACGCGTACGAAGTCGCGGGTACGAGCTAGTGAGATATATTTGGCGCCGCACTACTCCGAAATCTTTGCTCTTTCTCTGACGTCATAGCTGTTAACTATTGCCGTTGCGTTGCTAATTTAAATCCCGCCACACATCAGGTGTAGCTCCAGAGAGGTTACTTTCCTACTAAGTAGTAAGGGATCATCCATAAACCACGTTGCTTTGTCTAGGGAGGGGAGGACTAGAAATTTGCGCTGGGCTACATGAGAGTGGTAAATCCACGTAGACTTCCATGCATATTATTTTTCACAGTTAAAGTGAGGTACAGAACACACAAAACCATGTGCATATTTATTTCCGTGATTTAATTACCAGTAGGGTTCCGATCTTTATGACCAAAAAAATAGAGAAATATGCAGCAAATATGACCTTAAAAACGGGTAAATATGACCTAAAAATTACAAGATAAGACCAAACATTTAAATTTACTATCCATCACAACATGCTCAATTGCACATCATTTATTTTATCTAGTAGTGCCGCTTTCACGTAGACAGCATAATTTGCTTTACTATTGGGAGATTAAATTTTAAATCGCTTTGTTGAAGTCATTTTAATTTCACTTAATTTACAGATTGAACTCTTTCATCTGTACTAAAATAGTCCTCTCTAAATTCCCTTACGTAACTTCACACTTTCAAAAAAAAAAAAAAAAAAAAAAAAAAAAAAAAAAAAAAAAAAAAAAAAAAAAAAAAAAAAAAAAAAACATTATTTCCGTTATGGTGGTACTCACTGATCCACTGACTGGTGATTATTTTCTGTAGTATTGGCGACAGTGAGATATCGATTGATTCGGGTCGACACAGGCAGGCTGCCGAGATTAAAAGGCGGGTGCAACATTAACGACTAGAGAGTCACAATAAGGCATAACTTCAATTCCTGACTGCCGAATGACAATTACTTTTGTTTTTCCGTCCAATGTACAGTAGGAGTACAGTTCTGTGAATAATTATCTTAATAAAATTCTTTTCATCTATAACTTCCAGTCAATTGCCAGTACCTACTAATTAAAACATTAGCAGATATTTTCCTCAAAATATGACCATGTTACCATATATGTTATCGCAATATGCCCTAAAGTAGGAAAATGACCTGAATATGCATTTATATGTTGTATATAACAAATTTTAAAACAATCAGAAATGTTAAGTCAGTGTTTAATTCAACATTACAGCTCATAAAGAAGAGAGAGAGGGGGAAAGATATGACTTGTCGTATAGATCACAACCCTGGGTATCACCACGTATGTACTTCACGATAGTCTGACAGGAGAAAACAGTACAAAATGACTTCTGGAATCAATATAGGGAAAAAAGCTACGCTCCATGTGGAGGGTGAGGGGGGGGGGTGAAGGGAGGGGTGGAGCCACGTAGTTTAAGCACGCTCCCTAGCTTCAGTGTGTATGTAGTGTCGCTGGCTGCTCTGGCGAGTGGTTTGTCTGTGCGCGCTACGCTCTTTGGCGCCAGCTGGTTATCACTGTTCTGAGAACTTCGCTCGTTGGTGGAGAAAGGCTTTTCGCGGGGAGTCGCGAACGGGGTCTACACGACTGCTGGCACGGCGGCCGTGTCGTAGAGATATCGCACGCACATTCTGACCTAAACGGAACACCTAAATTCCTTGAAGAGATGTCAGTATGGAAGACAAATCTGTCTTAGTTTAACTGTCTTCCGCGGAGCGCACTAAAATGTCAATTTTCTTCATTTTTATCCTACCTTACTCTTTCACGATCTGTTCTACTCATTTTTACTGTAGCAAACTTTTTTAGTATTATTTACAACAAATTAGCTCAATATTAAATATTAGTTTTAACGCTTATCAAAGAACAACGGGTATCATCTATGGTGGTAGTCAGAGATGGGTCGTTCGCGAGTGAATCAGTTCTTTAGAGAAATTCTTTTAAAAGAGCGAGTGAGCAATGGCTCACTAAAAAGTGAACGGTAGTTCTTCTAGGTGAGTCGGTCATAAGTCGGCTAATTCCGAAGATCAAGAAGAGCTTGTTCACGTGGGTTTTGTGGACTGAAAAAAAAGGTCTACTAATTGCATCAAAGTCGATTTAAGAGGGGGTGGGGGGTGTAACCGGTTTCTGAGGGGTGAGACCTAATATTACTGAGCAAGTGAGCTAGTGAACTGTTCAAAAGAACTAGTTCTTTTCGTAGAGTGATCAAATGAACACCGCTGTTTTTAGTGAATCACTTTGCCCACCTCTAGTGGTAGTATGAATTTATTCTGGAAAAGTTTGTAAGGAAAAACGAATAAGGATCATTTCAATGATGTCTTTCGTTATATGAGTACCTTACTCTGGTTAGATTATCAGAGTATTTGGCTAGGATTTTTTTTTAGTTAGTATTGCATTTTACTTTAAATGACTAAAAGTATAATGTAATTGTTACTTATTTGACTGATACATTTCGAGATTACGTACGTCACGAGTAAACTTTCTCTTAGTTTTTTTTTATATGAACTTCAATGTTTCCTCTGTGTCCACTAATTACGTAACGTGAAGAGGGGTGGCGGAGGGGTTGGCGAATGCTCAACGATACGTCACCAACGGGGGTGGGGGGAGGGGGTTGAGGGTCAACGGAAATCACCGAGAGTGGTCGGTGAACGGTTAACGTTTTGTCCTCGCATTCGGGAGGACGCGGGTTGGAATCCCCGTCCAGGCTTCCAGATTTGGGTTTTCCATGGTGTCCCCAAATCACTCCAGGCGAATGCTGGGAGGCTTCCTTCAAAAAAAGGCCATGGCCGAAAACCTTCCCGTTCGTTGTCCCCAGTACCATCCCGCCTCTAGTGACCTTAGCCGTCGACAAAGCAAAAAAAAAAAAAAAGATTGATATCTCTCGTGAGGATTTAAAATTCTTGTAGAATGGTAGAGCTCAAAAAAGAAAAAAAAAGAAAAGAAGAAGAAGTCTCCAAATGACGCGAAAAGTTGCGAGGTCCATTCGTAGGGGTGGGGGTAGGGTGATTTTCTCGTTCAAACTCTCACGTCATTTTGCAGGGGCCAGGGGGTCCAACCAAATCTCACGAAGTCTCACCAGAGAGCGGGGGGGGGGGGGGCGGAATTCCGGAAAACGCCTCTTGTCATTAATGGTCGGCCGCTTACATGTATTTCTGCACGTAGTTGTCGTAAATAAACAAAAAGCAGCAAGTAAATTTAAACAAACTTACCACTGTAACTCTGAAACGTATGGTTGCCTCGCATTAATTTTTTATTATTATTTTTATTCCTGCTCTTCGTTTGTTTGTGCGGTTAATATTTACACAACAGACAGTTAGCTTTTATCTGAAACCGCAATTACACTTTCTCTTCACGCTGTAAGTGCAACAAAAATAAAATTCAATCATTTATTAGAAACGTATTCTTCCTTTTAACAGTGTAAGCGCAAACAAAGTCAGTACAGTTATTCAATTGTATTTTGCTTGTAAGCCCAGCAGCGCTGCTGCGGCAGGTAGTGTAACTAACATCTCGGCCATTACCGACACTCGCCGAAGATTGCCGAACTATTGAGGTGAGCGCTTCGTCTCCAGACAACGTACGACCAGAGGGACGTTAGCTAGCACAAGCATTTCCTTTTAACTTGATTATATTTTCAACTTAGTGCTCTTGAAAAACGAACCAGTTCCTGCTTCTTGAAATACGTAGTTTGTAAATAAATTTCTTTGACAAAAACATAGAAAATTTGTGTGTGTAGATAAAAGTTTGTTTTCTTTCTATCGATGGTCTCGCTTTGTCTTCACGAACTTTGACTGCTAACATTAAAGTAGCCCCCCCCCCCCCTCCCGGAGAACCGAAATGGGGGGGGGGGGCAGTTTTACCTGCGGATTGTTTTTCGATAGCGTCACTCATCATAGTTGCGTAAAGGAGTCACCGAGCGTGGTGGGTGAGTGGTTAACGCTCTGGCCTCGCATTCGGGAGGACGCGGGTTCGAAAACCCGTCCAGGCATCCAGATTTGGGTTTTCCATGGTTTCCCCAAATCACTTCAGGGAAATGCGAAGATACTTCCTTCAAAAGGCTATGGTCGAATTCCTTCCCGTTCCTTGTACTCAGTGCCATCCCGCCTCTAATGACGTCGAAGTTGACGAGGCATAAATAATAATAATAATTAACGGAGAGAACATAATCGCCACGCTTGCTTCAGAACAGATTGGCGACTCAAAGCCTGAGATCTGCAGACGCATAAAGTTAGGCCGGAGAGCACACGGAAGAAATTCCACAGCTTTCAAACCTAACATGCCAGTACATAGTAAAAAAACAGGTATTTCAACAATATGTATTACCGGTCCTCACACATGCCTGCCAGACTTGAACCCTAAACAGTCACACGAAGCAAAAACTGAGAACTGCCCAGCCAGGTATGGAAAGAGCAATCCTAGGGTATACAAGGAGATACAGGAAAAGGGCCGCGCACATCCGTTCAGTAACCAAACTGACAGACATCTTAGAAAGAGTCACGACCCAAAAATGGCGATGGGCTGGTCGTATCGCTCGGAAAAAGAGACGACAGATGGACTACGGCAGTACTGGACTGGACACCAAGGAACCTGAAAAGAGCAACAGGAAGACAAACCACAAGTAACAGGCGAGAACTGGAAGAGAGATCCATCAGCCTGGAAGGAAATGGAACAAATTAAACTGTTGAAAATAAATAAATAAACATAAATATTATTTAAACGTTAAAAAACTTATAACAATTTGAAATGGTGCAATTACTTTATACTTCTTTTTAAATGATTGTTTTATGGTAGTTCAGTTTCCTAAAGAGACCGTCATGCATTTTAAACATGTAGAAATTAGTTTAAGTGTTTATTTTTTTGTTTTTTTTTAAAGGACTTTGTTTTAGATGACTTGAACACAATTGAGTAAATTTAAAAAAAAGGGTTCAAAAAGTCTTAATTTGTAGAAATGGCATGGAATAAGCTGAACAAAGTCGCATGTTTCGAAAAAAAAAATATTAAAACAATCAATAACTCGAAAATAGTGAGACTTTTACTGAAATGAAATGTTGTGATATACTAGGACGTGATGTGTCCCTGTGGAGTTGTTTATCGTGGAGTGCGGTGAAAGTTCACACTTGGCGATTCAATTAGGACTTGTTGACGCCGCTTCCAGGTCGCCTGATAACAGACCTGCACAGTGGCTCCGTAACGCGGTAGCGAGCCAACAGAATCACTCGACAGCACAGGCAACTCAACTAAACTCCTCTTCTTCTGTTTCCGGGCACTGGAGGTTAGCAGGGACCAGGGAGGGACCGAGAGCGTCGTGGGTGAGTGGTTAACGCTCTGGACTCGCATTCGGGAGGGATGGTTCCTTCCAAAATCCACGGTCGAATTCCTTTCTGTCCCCGGTCTCTGTAAACTGTGAAAAATGTTTTGCTGCAGTAGTCTCGGAAAAAAAAACAGAAAATGGATTTTTTACGTTCTTTTATTTCGCGCAAATACTTGAACAAATCCTTCAATAATAATTTTAAAAAATCCATATATTCAGACGCGAAGTGTTGTCAGTTTTAATTGACAGCTCTAAAAATAAATTAGAAACAAAAACTTCTACCCCACTAAACCCTATTCACCCCACTAAACTCCCGCTGTCGTTACCTACTATATTATCTCGTAAGCTCACTCACTCACCCACCTCGCTAGCTATTGGCTGGAGAACGGCGTCACGTGTCACCCTTCGCTCGCAAATTAACAGCGGCCAGAGATACCATTAGAAGAAAATTCGAGGTTATGTCCACAGTTTAATACCAAACAAACTGCTACCAAATTAATTGTCATAATACATTCATTAAGTTTGCTTTCCGTAGCGTTTCATAGTTAAAAAAATACTGATAACTTTTGCGGCTGAAAAAAACTTTGATCTGTTTTTCACTAACATGTTGCTAATGAAAGAAACTTAAAAACAACTTAAAAAAAAAATTACTTGTGGTGTCTGCTTTAACCACGAATTCCTCTTTTTTATTACTTATTGTGCTTTCCTTGTATTCGTATACTTGTTAAATTCTCAGCATCAGGTGATACTGAGTCATTAAATTGTCAGTCATTATCAAATGTTTCCTTGCAGCCATTGGCCTAAACCAACGACTGAAAAAGAAATAAAGCTCCTATTTTGTATGATAATAGATTTAACTTCAAACTTAAAAGACTGAAATACAATACTATCGGTGCAGTCTTTATGCACAGTGTGTACTTTGCTCACAATTTAAAATTGCAATCTAAAACCTTTTATGTACAATACAAGGACAACCAGGAAAAGAAAATGTAACTATTTCTGAAGTTATGGATCTAGAGGAGACAGAAGAAGAAACAGAAAATTCCGACACCGACCGAACTAGTGTTGGTAGTGCTGATACTAGTGAATGTGGTACTGACATAGAGGATGAATAAAAAATTATGCTACCTATATAGATACATTTATTAGTCATCATATAAGACATTATATGATTCAGTAAGATTTAAGTTCCGCCAATAAAACTATAATTTACCAAATATATTGTTATCAAAAAAAAAAAAAAAAAAAAAAATGCAAGCGTGGTAAGTTTTTTTAAATTGCAACTCTAGACCTGGTGACAGGGTTTCTATTGGCTGCGTATTCCGCCTCTGTCTTAGCCGCCTTAACTTAATCCGGTAGTGCTACCAGCTACAGGGGACCTGCAGTTTAACCACGGAAGTGTTCTGGCGTACTTAACATTACACAACAAGCTGTGCCAGAGGTGAAGGTCGGGTTAAGGGTCCATGAAAATCCCCGCCCAGACAGGGATTCAAACTGGGGACCTTTCACTCTCAAGTCAGACACCAGATTGCCCTATAGTCCGATTAACTGTCTGAACGAAGCTTAAAGTTGCCCAAGTTCTTTTTTTTTTCCCAATGCTAATAAAAGAGGTAATTTGCTGCTTTTGTTCACTATGGGAAAACAGATGGTTGAACTCAAACATTTCAGACATTTGATACGGAATCAAAAGACGGTGTGAATGTAGATTATGCCTCATCTTGAACTTAAGGGGGGGGAGTTAATAATATTTTATGTGAACCAATAGAAATGGAAGAAAAACGGAACCTCACATTATGCTACAAGGAGCAACTGGAACACAAGGAGAACGAAATCCCACTCATGATTCACACTGGCAGCCTGGGTAAAACATGGGGCCGGTGACCCGTGGTCCTTAGCTCTCCGGATGGAGGGATAAAATGGGTGCCTCAAGTCACGTGACAAACTAGTTGATTTCGGTGTCTCAGGCTTCTAAACGTGTACTGACTCGCCGTTTCGCTAGCCGACCAATAGCGTCCCTTCCCCGCGTCGTGCATGTTGATATACCGGCTAGATTACTTTCTCTGTCGAACGCTTTTCACTCCGTTGTCCTCCGTTCAGTAATCTTCGACATTTCAAGCTGAACGAATTTAATGTCGCTTGTAATTTTGAAATACCTCCCACTACCGAACTTGAAAGACGTATTTGTATAAAAAAAATTCTAATGCCTTTGTTTCTGTTTTTGACAATAGGCGTTGACAACTTTTCCCGAGCTGCGCTTGCCGTATGGCAGACGACAAGACAGCACTGCAGTCGCAGACGTCGACAGCGCCAGTGCCGCAGCCCCGACAGCGCTCAGCCACTGACTCGACGCAACATCACCCTGTATACGCCAACAGTGGCGGCGATCACCCTGTATACACCGCAGGACAGTCCAAATACGTAGAACCTACGGTAGGGGGTACTTCACGCGGCACCAGCGATCTTCCAGATCCAGAAAACCCTCAATCCATTGACTCTGAACACCCTGTATACAGCACAGGGAGGATTTCTGAACCTCCTGAACGTACCAATACACGCAGCGTAATTGCCAGAGAGAATCCAGCATCCGAGAAAAGTGAACGTAGAAGTTTTGAACACCCTGTATACAACACTGACCGATTTGGCGGTATTAGTAAGACAGAACAGACTGGGAAACAGCTCGTACGCAGTTCAGAAGAACCGCACCCCCGAGACGTTTCGGACAGTACATCAGCCAACCAACTTCAGGCGGACGTTCCCCGTCAAGGTGGCGTTGACGGTTGTAAGACCACCCGACTGAACGTAGAGCGGATCAAGAGGTTTCTGGCCAGCTCGTACGCTGTGCAGCAGGAACAGGCGGCGAGGTGCGAACCCGTGACCTTGGGGGACCATCAGGAACAAGTGGCAAATCCTGAAGAATCCGCTCGTCAAAGCGCGGCAGCAGAGACTGAAGTTGCACTGGGTGTCGGATCGCATATCGATCAGAAAGTCGAAATACCACGGGTGGATGACGTCGTATGCGGGAAGAAACCTGTCGACGGATCCTCCGGAAGTGACGCAGTCTCTGGAGATGGTGACGACAGAGTCCTGACCCCGGGAGACGCTGAGGAGTCAACGCGATCTGACTCCAAACCCCTCGTATCAAGTCTGAGGAGCGACACAGGCAACAAGAAGAAGTTGGTGAAGAGAGTGTCGTTCGCTGACGAGACCGAAACGCCGAGGTCTCTGGTGGAGGCGTTTGAGCTGGTGGATCTGTCAGGGGGTCAGTCAGAAGAAGAAAGCGAATCACCTCCGTCGCCGCCACCTCCTGATAACCCGAAGTCGCCACCGCACAGATTGGCGCTGCGACGGACCGCGGATGGAGCCAAGCTGGTGAAGGTAGCGTGGCTGGACGGGCCGTCAGACGCCAGAGCACCGCGATCGATCCCAGACGGGGATCAGGACTGGGATCCGCCGGGACGGCAGGACTCGGAGGAGGAGGAGGCGTGGGTGAGAGCGCACTTCCAGCACCGCAGCACCAGGCCCAGCGTCTTCCTGTTCCCGGAGCTTCCCGAGGGAGCGAGTGAGTCCAGCGACGACGTGTTCGTGTCTCCCGACGGGGAGCGCCGCCTGGTCGCCGCGGGACAGCCGCTCGTCGGCTTCGTCGGTGCAAAGTCGGCCGACTGGTCGCAGCGCTCCCAAGCAGTGGTCATAGACCTGCGAGACAGCGCTGGTTCGTCGGGCTTCGGCGACAGTGGCTTTGGAGACAGTGCCTTTGGAGACAGTTCGTCCGGAGACAGTGACGGTTCAGTGTCTTCTTTGACGAGTGGAGACGAAGAAGCTGAACCTGTTGTCCAAGTTGGTGACAGTAGTTCCTTTAGTGACAGTGCGCATCCTAGTTCCTTGGCGGACAGTGCTGTTTCCGTTTCTGACAACCAGAGTGCCTTTGGTGACAGTGCCTTCAAACACTCTATTTCGGTTCCATCCAATGACGAAAAGAGTGCCTTCGTAGACAGTTCCAGTTCTCTTTCATCTAATGACCAAAATAGTACCTTTGTAGACAGGTCCAGTTCTGCTTCATCTACTGACCGAAAAGGTACCTTTGGCGACAGTGCCTCCGGCACAGAACATAGTTCTTTTCCATCTGACAACGAAAACAGTGCCTTTGTAAACAAGTCCAGTCCTGCTGCGTCTAATGACCGAAAAGGCACCATTGATGACATTGGCTTGGAAGAACACTCCAGTTCTTTTCCACCTGACAACCAAAAGAGTGCCTTTGGGGCGAGTGCCTTTGTAAACACGTCTAATTCTGCTTCATATAGTGACCAAAAGGTTACCTTTGGCGACAGTGCCTCCCACAAACAACATAGTTCTTTTCCATCTGACAACGAAAACAGTGCCTTTGTAAAGAGATCCAGTTCTGCTGTTCGATCTAACGACCGAAATAGTGCCTTTGGAGAAAGTACCTTTGTAAAGATTTCCAGTTCTGTTTCGTCCAGTGACCGTAAGGTCACTTTTGGTGACAGTGCCTCTGATGAACAACCTGACAACGAAAACAGTGCCTTTGTAAACAAGTCCAGTCCTGCTTCGTCTAATGACCGAAAAGGCACCATTGATGACATTGGCTTGGAAGAACACTCCAGTTCTTTTCCACCTGACAACCAAAAGAGTGCCTTTGGGGCGAGTGCCTTTGTAAACACGTCTAATTCTGCTTCATATAGTGACCAAAAGGTTACCTTTGGCGACAGTGCCTCCCACAAACAACATAGTTCTTTTCCATCTGACAACGAAAACAGTGCCTTTGTAAAGAGATCCAGTTCTGCTGTTCGATCTAACGACCGAAATAGTGCCTTTGGAGAAAGTACCTTTGTAAAGATTTCCAGTTCTGTTTCGTCCAGTGACCGTAAGGTCACTTTTGGTGACAGTGCCTCTGATGAACAACCTGACAACGAAAACAGTGCCTTTGTAAACAGGTCCAGTCCTGCTTACAAATCCAGTGACCGAAAAGGCACCATTTCTGACAGTGGCTTGGAAGAACACTCCAGTTCTTTTCCATCTGACAACCAAAAGAGTGCCTTTGGGGCGAATGCCTTTGTAAACAGGTCCAGTCCTGCTTCATCTAATGCTTTCGAAGAACACCCTAATTCTGTCCAATCTGACCAAGTCAGTGCCTTTGTAAACAGCTATGGTTCTGTATCGTCTAGTGACCAAAAGACTACCTTTGCTGACAGTGCCTTCGAAGAACACCTTGGTTCTATCAAATCTGACCAAAACGGTGCCTTTGTAAACAGTTCTTTTTCCGTTTTATCTGTCGATCAGAAGACTACCTTTGCTGACAGTGCTTTAGAAAAACACTGCAGTCCTGTTCGGTCTGACCGAAACAGTGCCTTTGTAAACAGCCCTGGTTCTGTTTCATCTAGTGACCTGCAGAGTGCCTTTGCCGACAGTGCTAGTCGTGATACAGGAGCCGTCCTCCCCCCACGTCTGCACGGGGGTGCCGGCGAGGGGAGGGTAGTCGCCGCCAGGGCTACCAATAGCACCGAGGCGCATTTCCCGCCGACGCCTCCGCCGAGCCCCGAGTGGTGGTGGTATCGCGAGGCCCAGCAGGGCCCAGCCACCAAGACGGGGGCCAAAGCGACCAAGGAGGAACCAGCCAGAGTCTTGCCAGACGAAGGAGGAGGGGGAGAGAAAGAGGACGAGAAGATAGAGCAAGGACGACGACACAACCAAGGTAAGCACATGCTTCCATCCACACATGGCACCAGAAGTCAAGGTTGAGAAAAAGCGGTCTTAACAAAACAAATAATACGTAATAATTTTTGGTATTTATTTCACCTTTATCTTTTACAGTATACAAGGAGGTACCAAAGAAAAACCGGAATTATTTTTTAAAATTTATATTTTTTCTAATTTTTTTTTTTTTATACGAAATAACGTTATCCCCTTCGAAACACTCTCCATTACAACTTATATATTTCTTCCACCGGTGCTTCCACTGTACGAAAAAATTTCCGTACTAATCTTTAGAAATGGCTGACAGCTCCTCCCTCGATTTTTCTTGGCATCGTCAATGTCGTCAAATCGGTGTCCTTTCATGTCCCTTTTCATGCGTGGAAATAAGGAAAAGTCAGTTGATGGACGTCCAGAACGAGGTTTGTCATCAATCGCCATTTTTAAACCGAGCCAACCACTCGTACACTCGAGTTTTTCCCATAGCGTCGTCTCTTTAACTGTTTTCAACGTTACAACAGTTTCAGCAGCATTTTTACTGAATACTACAAAACAGAATTTCACAGCTGCGCGTTGTTCACTTAATCTTGGCATCACCAAAAACGAAACAATAACAAAACAGCGCTAGCAAAAATAATCACTGCAGATTAACAGAACAAGCCACATCGACAACACAGGCGGCACTGAACTGACAATGAGTTGTGCTATAAACGCCTAGCGGCAGAAACACTTACTACACAAGCTCCGCCCACGGCAGTGCCATTCAGGTTATTTTTGGGCACCCCTCGTACTATGAGATATTTTGTTTTGGTAAACTCACAGCCTATCATTGTAGTGTGAAGAATAATTCAACATCTCCAAATACAGTGAAATCCATGTTGCCATTTATATATATACTGCTGAGATGCAATGTTAGTATATAGGGTTTGATGCACCTTGTATGCAACTTGTTTGAATCTTTTGTGCAACTTGTATTTACCTTGTATGCAACTAGTATGTATATTGTATGGTGCTGGTGTGTAACTTGTATGTATCTTGTATGCATGTTTAGGTATCTTTCATGCACTTTTTGTGTACCTTGTATGTACCTTGTTGATCCTTCTCTGCATCTTGCGTGTGCCTTGTATGTATCCTGTATGCACCTTTTATATATATTGTATGGATCTCCTATATACTTGTACCTTGTGTGTGGAGTTTGTTTGTACATTGTATGAACCTTGTTCCTACTTTGTAAGCATGTCATGTATATTTTATATGTATTTTGTATGCACCGTGTACACATGTCTTGTATGCACTTTGTATGTTCCTTGTGTGCACATACCTTGATTTAACAGTATAAATAGCCTGTATGTACCTGTTATCTACCTTTTATGCACCTTGTTTATAATTTGTATGTACCTTGTGTGTACCTAGTATGCACCTTGTATGAAATTTGTATGTAACTTGTATGTACGTTGTGTTCTTGTTGCATGCAGCTTGTATGCCCCTTGTATGGCTGCATGTTCCTTTTATGTATCTTCTATACAGCTTGAATGTAACCGGTATGTGCCTTGTACACAGCTTGTATGTAATTTGTATGTAGCTTGTATAAATTTAATACGTGAAGTATATGCAACTTGTATGTATGCTTGTATGTACATTTTATGCACCTAGTATACAACTTGTTTTTACGTTTTTGTGCCGTGTATAAATCTTCTATGCTTCTTATATATATCTCTTGTGTTCACCTAGTATGCCAGTTGTGTGTGAATTATTTCGACCTTGGATGTTGCTTATTTTTCCTTGTATGTTGCTTGTATTTAACTTGTATCAGCCATGTATGTATTTTGTGTCTAACTTGTATACACCTTCAATGTAGCTTGTGTGTACCTTGTATGTAATTGGTATGTATCTTGTACTCATTTTGTGTGTACCTTGAGTGTAATTGGTATGTACCTTGTAGTAATTTTGTGCGTACTTTGTATGTAATTGATTTGGACCTTGTATGTTGCTTGTATTTAACTTGTATCAGCCATGTATGTATTTTGTGTCTAACTTGTATACACTAGAATGCAACTTGTGTGTACTTTGTATGTAATTGGTATGGACCTTGTATGTTGCTTGTATTTAACTTGTATCAGCCATGTATGTATTTTGTGTCTAACTTGCATACACCTTGAATGCAGCTTGTGTTTACCTTGTATGTAATTGCTATGTACCTTGTACTCATTTTGTGTGTACCTTGAATGTAATTGGTATGTACCTTGCAGTAATTTTATGTGTACTTTGTATGTAATTGGTTTGGGCCTTGTATGTTGCTTGTATTTAACTTGTTTTAACTTATATCAGCCATGTATGTATTTTGTGTCTAACTTGTATACACCTTGAATATAGCTTGTGTGTGCCTTGTATGTAATTGGTATGTACCTTGTATTCATTTTGTATGTAACTTGTATGCTCCTTGTATGTAAAATGTGTGTACCTTGTATGCAGCTTGTGCGTACTTTTTATATACCCGGTACGCAGCTTGTATGTGTGTGTGTTGTGTTACCGTGTGTGCTCCTCGTGTGTGCAGGTACGTCGCCGCCCGAGAGAGAGCCTGATGACGCGGGGACGGTGGCTACCTGTCTAGAGCTGTCCAGGGACGAGCGAGACCTCGCTGACGGGGAGAGCACGGCCAGTGCAGAGCAGGACAAGGACACAGCAGTCCTGGAACAACCACAGGTCAGCCACCGAGACTACTATTACCATGTTATACTCTCAAAGAGAACCTCATATTAGGTAAACAGCTATTTTAGTGGTTAATCCTATTAGTTAGGGGCGTCCATAAACTATGTGGCTGTGACTAAGGGGTTGGGTGGAAAGCCACTCTAATCCACGTGGGGGGGGGGGGGGAGGGTCCGAGCCAGGCCACGTAGCATCTCATTCACATTATATATCACAGTTAAAATGAGGAATAGAACAACAATATTCTAAGTGAGTACGCACTAGTGAGTTCTATGCAACCGATTTAACTTCTGGAGTGCATTGTTTTATATTACGACCTAGAAATCGGAGCATACGATTTGCTTTCCCAATTACCTTCTCTATATGCTCACTCAACGACACATTATTACGAATTGTTGCCCCTACGTATTTAGCGGAATCTACAGTTCTAAGGACAGTACCATTAATTGTATATTCAGAGCTAAATGGTGTCACCTTTTTACTTACACGCATGACTTGGCACTTTTTAGCGTTTAACTCCAACTGCCAGTATTTATACCACGCAATTATTTTCGTAATATCGTCTAGTAACAAAGCGCAGTCTTCCTGGGTTTTGATTTCGCGATAAATAATAGCATCATCGGCAAATAATCTTTTTCATCCCCCTTATTATGTCACACAAATCATTATTGTATATGAGAAACAACAGAGGCCCTATCACGCTTCCCTGGGGAACCCCGGACCTCACTTCAGTAAGTGATGAACGCTCACCGTCGAGAACTACGCACTGTGTTCTGCCCTCCAGAAAGTCTGCAACCCAGTCACATATTTGTCTAGATATGCCGTAACCGCGAAGTTTCCTAAGTAACCTAGCGTGAGGCACAGTGTCGAAAGCTTTTTTAAATCTAATAGAACTAAATCAACCTGGGATTGCCCATCTATAATACGGCACAAGTCGTGAATTAGAAGTGCAAGTTGTGTTTTGCAGCATCGGCCTTTTCTGAATCCATGTTGATTTGGGTTTAAAAGCTCACCTTCATCCAAGAACCGCATGACATTTGAATAGATGATGTGTTCTAAAATCCTGCAAAATATTGAGGTTAACGAGATCGGCCTATAATTTTGAGGATCATTAACATTCCCATTTTTGAACACTGAACTTACGATAGCGGTCTTCCATTCAGCTGGTATTTTTCCTTGATGCAAGGATTCGGTATATCATTTCATTGAATACGGCGCAATTTCCTTTGCGTACCTAGACTAGAATCTTGAAGGAATACCGTCTGGTCCGGCGATTGTGTTAGAATATGTACGTTTTGTGGTTGTGATACTCACAGCGAAGTGAGTATCTAATTTTGAGGTATGGCTTTTTGGTTTGGTTCATGTGTTTTGGTCAGTTCACTCTGAACTGGCGGTTCGAGGTTATGCCCTTCCACCCCCGCGTCTCGCCCTTCGCCCCCTTCCCGTGGCCTACCCCTCCAAGCTGCCCGCGTGAATTTGTTGATGGGAACACGTTTAGCGCTCCTGTATACACAGAGGTGAGTATAGTGGATAACTACATTGAGCCTATGTGACGAAGGAACGCAGAGTGGTTCGCTACACCACCTCTCCACTCCCGGTCAGTGTTGCCACCTTACCAAAATAAAAGTCCCTGGACCTGGTCTAAAAAGTCACTAGACCTGGTCTATAAACTCACTAGATTACGGGATATTTCGAACTAGAAGATTCGCTAGAAATTGCTAAATGAAATAAAGGAAAATGGAAAAGTAATATAAAAATATTTTAATAATTGATATTTTAGTTAAATTCTTCATTCGATATTTGTTGTTCATCATCTTGGTGTATCGTTGGAGTTACAGAACTTGCAGATGTCGGAGGATGGGATGAATCTTCAGTCTTAGTTTTAAAAGAATATTTGGTATCTTTACGAATTGCACAAATCACATCAGCCATAAGGCCGTAACTGTAGCGATATTTTTCTCAGAAATTTTAACTGATTCCTTATATATATATTTGCAGCCATCCTGTTTCTCAATTTATTTTTAACAATGTTCATTGTACCGAAAATCGTCTGTACTGCGGCGTTGGACTGACGAAGTGATAAAGCGGATATGGCTGAATCAGAATGCAATCAGTGACGGATATGATAAAGGAGCTGGAATGGGATTCATTGCAAGACAGGAGGAGGATGAGGAGGGTCATGGGAGTGTACAGGGCATATACTGGCGATGAGGCATGGAAAGATAATGGTGTAAGAATTAAAAGTAGTGCATGGAAGGGAAAAGATGACCATGACCACAAGCTGGCACTCGATTTCAGGCACAAGGGTGTGGGAAGATTCTCCTTTTTTACGTAAGGGTGTCAGGGATTGGAATGAGTTACCAAGAGAAATTATGAATAACTTACCGAAAACGTTATGAGAATTTAAAGATAAAATTTGTAGAGGGCAAATGTAGGTGGGTGCAGGATAGGGGGAAGATGGACGTGTAGGGAAATTGCCACCGGAGCCTGTGCTCCATTGCAATTAAATTAAATTAAATTCTTGTATTTCCGAACTTCAGCCCAATATTCAATGATATTGTTTGTAGTGTTCCGTTGAACATAATTAATACCACGCCATTGCTGTAGGGGTTTGTCATTTTTTTCATCATCAAATCCGAATTCTGAGGCAAGCTCTACTATTTTGTTGTTTTTTCCCTGGCGAAGAGGATTTTCCACGCTCAAAATACACATTTTCTCCCCAATAAACTCTGCAAGGTTGAATATCACTAAAAATCGCCATTTTTTTCAGCGATAACATTTTTGTGAATATCGCTGTGGATCTTCAAAATTCACTAAATCTAGCGATAAATAGTTCCGATAGCGGTGGGGGCGGTACGCTGCAACGCGTTGAGCAGTGGCCACTGTACCTCGGCTCTGGTGTCTGCGGAGCCGCTTCACTGCTGGTTCCCACCTCGGCTCAGTTGGATCCCGCTGTCCTTGTTGATGGGATTATCGGAGCGCCGCGGCGGGAGTGGGTCGAGGGCATAAATACCGCCCCGGCACGGACTGCGCTCCTCACGCCGGTCAGCAGACGTAACCTGAAGATGGTGGCACGTTGTGCCGTCGAAACATCATTCCTCCACGATCAATTATTACTCATAGTTACACATCACAGCAATGTTTAACACATTTTGAGAATTTGGCAATTTAGCATTCGCTTGTACGTCTACATCTGCATCCATAATCTGCAAATCACAAACATTGTGGGTGGCAGAGGGTGCTAAGCACCAATCCTAAACCTGCGCATTCTAATCCCGAATAGCGCGAGGAAAGAACGAATAGATGAAAGCATCCGTACGGCATCTTATTTCTCTAATCTTATCCCTCCGGTCATTGCGACCTAAATAGGTTGGTGGAAGAAGTATCTCATTGCACTCGTAAGTCAAAGAATTTCTGCAATAAATTCAAACGAAAACGACGTCGTCTGTCCGCCAAACAATCCCAGCCCAACCCACGTATCAGCTCTGTGACACTTACGTAAGGACTGTAACTAGCAGTCACGAATCGAGCGGCTCTGCTCTGTACTATCAATCAATCCCTAGCGATACGGATCCCAAACTCCACAACAGTAATCCAGATGCGGACGCACTAGTGTTTTGTACGCTATTTCCTTTGTATGAGCATTACAACTTCTCAAAATACGACCTATGAATCGTAATTTAGAATTAGCCTTGCCTACGATGGAAGTTATGTGCATGTCCCATTTCATGTTGCTTTGTACTGTTACGCCTAGATACTTCAGAGAATCCACAATGCCAACAGCTGAATTGTTTATTTTGTATTTGTGAGCAAACTGATTCTTTTTGCTACTTATTTGCATTGCCTTGCACTTCTTGCAATTAAGTGTAAGCTGCAATTTATGGCACCATTTGGAAATAGCATCGAAATCGCACTGAATTTCTAAGCAATCGTCAGAGCACCTTATTTCCCTATAGATAACAGCATCATTGTCACCGAGATCGTTTATAAAAATTAGGAAAAGAAGTGGTCCTACTACACTTCCTTGAGGAACGCCCGAAGTAACATCTAGCTTTGAAGAGGCTTCCCCAACAACAACGACATACTGCGACCGACCAGTTAGAAAATCACGTATCCATTTGCAAATGTAATCTGATATACCGTACGCTCGAATCTTTGCTAAAAGTTGGTTGCGTGGTACAGAGTGAAAAGCTTTGTGAACAGGTTCAGGTGAAGCCACGCATTTACTCTGCTCATGCTTACCCCTCCAAGCTGCCGAGTAAAGTTGTTTACGTGAGTGTGTCTCGTGCTCCGTTCGCAGGCTCTGACCTGGTGGAATAATATTCTGGGGCAATTCTACCCATAGAGACAAAGTGTTCAGAGCCCAAAAGCGTGTAATAAGAATTGTGTGTGGGGTTAGCAATAGAACTTCATGTAGAGAGCTGTTCAAGAAGTTAGGGTTTTTAACATTAGCATCTGAATATATATACACATTAATGTCCTTTGTAGTCACAAATTATACTTTGTTTGAAACAAATAGTAAAATACACAATTATGGCACTAGAAGTAAAAATGATCTTCACAAGGATTACAAGTCGTCTTCATTTGTTCAAAAAGGGGTCCAATATTCAGGGATACACATCTTCAATAAGCTCCCAACACATATTAAATGTCTAGTTGATGATAAGAATAAATTCAGCAAAAAACTGAAAGAATTTTTAATTGACAACTCCTACTCTGTCGAAGAATTTATTTCTACAGTATCTAAAAAATAACTGCCAGTATCTTGTGTAAATGTAGTTTACATAATTAATGTACCATGTATACCAGGGGCGGATCCAGGGGGGGGGGGGGGCTAGGGGGCTCAAGCCCCCCCCAAAAGTATCTTGGTCCACCCCCGACATTGTAGTTTTGAGACCTTTTTCTTTAGCTCTACGGATTTGAGACTCGAGGAGTCTATAAGAACTACCTTTTTCCCGACTCAAGCCCCCCCTCCCCCAAAGCCAAAATCCACTGAAGGCAAGCCCTCTGAACCAAAATTCATTCAAGCCCCCCCAAAACAAAATCCTGGATCCGCCCCTGACGTATACTATGACTGTACATCTAGTGGTGTACTTATTATTTTGTTATGCAACTGTTTATCTGTAAATTGACAACTTTCCACATCCCACAGAGCCAGTCTCTTATATTGTGATCAATGGAAAATGAATGCACTGTACTGTATTGTATTGTACTGTATTGTATTGTATTGTATTGCATTGTATTGTATTGTATTGTACTGTATTGTACTGTATTGTATTGTACTGTATTGTATTGTATACTGGTGGCTGTTGTCCGCAGGAGGCAGAGGGGGGCGGTGTGCCGCTGCGGCGCGCCCTGGACCACATCGAGCGGCTGCAGAGCAACCTGGCGACGAGGCTGAGCGCGGAGGCCGTGCAGACCCTCAGGGCGGAGCTGGGCGTCCACCAGGGCGAGTACTCACTCACACGACCACACAGTCACAAGCACTCACACTGGAATACAGCACGCGACCCTGCACAAGCCAAACTATGAAAACAATGGCCAACCCACTGAATATCATCATGAATTTTAATTTAATTGCAATTTCCCTAAACACCCATCTTCCCCTTTCCTGCACCCACCTACATTTGCCCTCTACAAATTTTAACTTTAAATTCTTTCAACGTTTTTGGTAAATTATTCATCATTTCTCTTGGTAACTCATTCGAATCCCTGACACCCTTACCTAAAAAAGAGAATCTTCCCACACCCTTGTGTGTGAAATCAAGTGCCAGCTTGTGGTCATGGTCATCTCTTCCCTTCCATGCATTACTTTTAATTCTTACAGCAATATCTTCACCAGCACCTGACGAACGAGCTAAACACCAATACACCCACTGTCCTCACGCAACACATGTAAAACCAACACACGTGTCACCAGCACGTAATTAACTTTTTCCCGAAATACACTGTAGTACAATAGATATTAGATAAACTTTGCTAATATACATCAAGATGTCCAGTGTAACCATGCGACACATTTACAGCAAAAACGTGCGTCACCAGGACGTAATCGACGATGTCTGAGATTATGCGTGGGGTGTTGCCCTAGCTAAGCCTTACTATTAAACACCAGTGCACTCACCACACATATAGAGCACTAATGTTGCAGCACCTGTTTAATACTGATTAAAATACAGCACGGGAGCCTGCATCAGGCAAACTTAAAATAAAAATCTGACATCATTTCTCGCCTTTATTAAGTTTTTTTTTTTTTTTTTTTTTTTTTTTTTTTTTTTTTTTCTAAGTAATATGTCAAGACCAGTTGATAGACCTGATATTTGCTATGAGTATGGAAAGGATCTGCTGTTGGTATTCCTTGATATTGAGAAAGCATATGACTGTGTACACAGGAGTAAGGTATGGAAGGCCTTGGAGAAGAGAGGAGTTCCCAAAGGAACCATCAGGAGAGTGACGGAACTGTACCAAGGAAGTGTGAGCTATGTGAAAATAGGGGTTGGAATATCAGATTGGCTGGAACAAAGGAATGAACTAAAACAAGGAAGTGCCCTATCACCACTACTCTTCATTGTAATGAGGGATGAAATAATGCAGAAGGTGGCAGCGAGGATGGGAGAGGAAAACACGAAGGTGATGGCTTTAGCTGACGATCTGATGATCTGGAGAGGTGATGAAGAGGATGTGCAGCGGCAGTTGGATGTATGGACAGACAGTGTGGAGGAATATGGAATGAAATGTGAGTACATGACAACAACCAGAAAGAAGAATAGGATAACCCAGGGAACTGTGATGGCAGGAGAACAACTAAAGAAGGTAAACAGGTTCAGGTACTTGGGGAGTGTATTAGAGGAATGTCGAGGAAATGACGGCGAGATAAGTGAAAGAGGAAGACAAGCAGAGGCATTGGAAGCCTGATATGGAATAAAGAGGTGCCACAGAGAAGCAAGAGAGTAATCTATCACACGTACTATGTGGCTGTCTCGACTTATGCTGCTGAAACGTGGACAATGAAGTAGAGGGACTTCAGCAGAGTACAAGCAAGGGAAATGAAGTTTTTAAGAGGTAGAACGGGAGTTACTAAAATTGACAGGATAAGGAATGAAGTGATTAGACGCAACATAAAAGAGGAACCCCTACAGGAAAGGGTAGAGAGGACCAGACTGAGATGGTAAGGACATGTCAAGAGAATGGAGGCTCAGAGAATATCAAGAAAAATTCAAGGAAGACCAAGAGATGGATGGCTGAAAGGAGTGGAGGAGAGGACTGGAACAAAGAGGAGACAGAGAGAAGGAAATGGAGAGGCTAAGCAGACCAGGGCAGAGGCTGGAAACTGCTGAGAATGATGATGATGTCAAGACGAGCGTTCCACACATCACTAACTTAAATGAGCTTCAATTTTTGACCTGTGTATATTACTGACCAATTGGAGTAGTTGTTATTGGTGTACATATACTGCAGACAGTCGCTTTAGGTCTAAACCTACAACAAGATCATCACAAAACCACTCATCAACTCAACCCTCACAGGAATTCCACTGTAATTGATATCAATTGGAAACTTATATAGTAAATAGAGTATAACGCAGTCACATTATGAGAATTCAATGGAATTTAGGAAGTTTCCCTTATAGCCTTTAGTCACTCCTGATGTTAAACGGTACAAGTACTGTATCAATTTTACGTGAACAGTTTTTAGCAATTTATTTTTAGTTCAGTCAAAATTAAAGGCCCTTTCACACTAGCGGTCAGGTCAGGTCATAGACGGGGCCATTTCATTTCATGTTGCTGGTAGTAACGATGCCATTTTCTACCCTAACATCAATTAAATCGCAACAATTTTGGATCGAGAGCCTAAAAATAGGTCAAGATCAAGAAGAGGGTGGTTCTGGGTGTATCCAGAGTTTAAAGAGCAAACAGAACAAGAGAAAAAAGAATGCTTACTCCTGGCTACAGTGTGCGAGGTGAGTGGTGGGAAATGCTTTTGATATTTTAGGGCTCAAAGATTTCAATTTTATATTAGAAAAATTAATGTGGCTCCAGGATTAATTAAAAACATAAGTTTACCAACATATATTTTACACAATTATTTATGGAAGGATAAAATTTCATGCCATGTAGAAAGTGAATTTCAGGATAAACTGGAGAAATTGTATTTCACAAATATTCTTTGTTTGTGTGCTAACGATTGTGCAGAAGCCTTTGATTCAAGAAATAAATTCACAACACTTTTTTGATTCAGAAACGGGATCTGTACTTTTGCAGTACTAAAATGGGTAATAATATCTGAATTTATATTAATGTTTGCCGACTTTATAATAAACACAAAAAACATACCATTAAAATATTTATTTTTTATTTATTACTCTTTTTTATTGCTCACGAGCATAGTTTTCAGACGTTCGCCGCCCATTTGACGTGACCTGACCTGACCGTTGCTCGTTCACACTAGCGGTCAGCTCAGCTCAGCTCAGGTCTTGACCGTTGTTGATCTTCTGTTTGACCTGCCTTGCCCTGACCTGAGTGGACCGCGTAGTGTGAATGCTCCCATTGGATTACGTGAATAGCGATTTTTTACTCTTTTTTTTTTACTGCTTTATGTCTCTCAACAGTGAGGTCTTTAATGATGGGGAAGGATGGGGGGGGCAAGGAACGGGAAGGAATTCGGCCATGGCTTTTTGAAGGAAGCGTCCCAGCATTTGCCTGGAGGGATTTGGGAAACCATGGAAAACCCAAATCTGGATGCCCGAATGGGGATTCGAACCGCCGTCCTCCTGAATGCGAGGCCAGAACGCTAACCGTTACACCACCATGCTCGGTGCGATTTTTTACCTGAGCTGACCGCTAGTCTGAATGGGTCTTTAGTTTCTAATAATATGAATGGCTGGATGGGAATTATTGAAGAAACTCCCCCAACATCTTTTTTTTGGTTCTGAGTACAGCACGGGAACCCGCGGCACCCAAACTTCTAGATAAATACCAATTGACAGAGTAGTTTGTGGGTGGGTCTAATTGTTTTTTGCTCCCCGCAGGTGGCAGCCCCGACTCGAACCGCAGCCGCCGGGAGCAGTTCTTCAAGGACACGGGCGGCGGCACGGCGGCGACGTGGAGGAGGGGTGCGGAGCTCGACCCCCGCAGACGCAGCGCTGCGGACGTCGCGACGCTGGTGCCCGACAGGGTGGTGTGGCTGGCACCGGGGAAAACCATCGACGAGACGCCCGGGACGTCCAGGGTGTCCGGGTCCCCGTCTCCGGGGTCCGTCCGGGGCGGGGAACGGGGAGACGAGGGAGCGGCACGGGAACGGGCGACTCCGGCGGCCGCCACAGGCACCGAGGACTCGACGACTCCTCGACAGGACACCTCGACGGAGACTCACCCAGACAAGAGCGCCGGGGACAAAGACGAGATGTCGGCAGGAGCTCAGGATCTCAGTCAGCAAGTAAGCGGATACACTGCGTGAGGTCACGGGGGGTATATGTGAGACGACATTACTAGGGATCAGATGTTTATAACAAAAAAAATAGAGAAATATGCAGGCAAATATTAACTTAAAAGTGGGTAAATATGACATAAAAATGACAAAATATGACCAAACATATAAATTTACTACCAAAACATGCTCAATTTTACATCATTTATTTTATCTAATAGTGTCACTTTCATGTAGACAGCGTAATTTGCTTCTGTGCATTCACTGCACCATTGGGAAATTAGAGTGTAAATACTTTTGTTGAAGTCACTATAATTTCAGATAATTTACAGAATAGAACTCTTTCATGTGTACTAAAATACTCCTTCTCTAAATTCCCTTCACACTTTCACAAAATTTTATTTCCGCATGTTGGTAGGTCTACTCATTGATACATTGCAGATTTAACGATGACTGAGGATATTTCATTGAGATGTTGATCAACGCATATCGACACAGTAATGCTTCTGCTGCGTTCTCGAGATTAAAAGGGGGACGGAACATTACGTTTAGAGAGTGGCAGTAATGCATAATGTTAATTCTTCACTGCTGAATTCTGACCAATTGAGTGACTATTAGTCCCCCCCCCCCCCACACACACACACACAGAACCTGTATAGCAGAAGTGCAGTTTTGTTAATAATGATCTTAATTTCTTCTCGTGTATATCTAGCGAATTGTCCGTACTATTAAAAAACTACCAAATTTTTGCTCAAAATATGACTGTATGACCATAGATATTATCAAAACTTGAGAAATGGTCTGAATATGGATTTATATGCTACATAAAATCATTAAAAAGAACCAGAAATGAATCAGTGTTTATTTCAGCATTACAACTGAAAAAGAAGGCAGGAAAAAAATATGACTTCTCCTCCACATCCGAACCCTAGTCATTACCTAACTTTGTGGGCTCAACTGATCTGAATTTGGTGCTTAATTGTGTGGATAATTTGAGACATTAAAGGTCTTAAAAACCGAACTGAGAATAGTCCTGCAAATGACTTACGTTGTTACCTTATAAAATGTTTTAAAAAGTGCTTTGCTGATTGTTTATTAAATTGAAACTTATTCTCCTAAGATTCCACATTCCTTAGTTTGTCTACAGTATAATGGAGGTAGGATTTCACGTGAATGTACCGCACTCGTCAATGTGTATAATGATATGCGCTACATCTCTAATCTAAACAAAGGGTATGATACACACGGACAGCGTAGCAACACCCCTGCACACCCCCACGTCGGGAAGCCATACTGTAGTTCTTTTAATGAAATTACAGTTAATTTACCCATTTTCATCATTCAAAACACTACACATTTATAGGACAAAAATATAGAACAGAATCAGGTAATATGGAATAGTCGGGCAATATGAGATACCGATGTTTCTCCTCTGCCGTATGCTGCTGTGTAGTCGAAGTAACATCAACTGATGCTCAAAACTCCCATCATGCTCTGTTGTGAAGTTCAGTCATTTGGGAGCTGAACTGTGTTTACTGTCCAACAAAGTCTGTTTTTCCACTTTCGAGAATTTTTGCAGACACGTTTCCTAAAATACATACAAAATATTAGATTTATTTTGTTGATTGCTAGTCTTAGTATAATGTATAGTGATGCTTTGTTGTACAGTTCACTTTTCTGGCCGGCATCTTTTTTTTATATATATTTTTAATTCTATTTTGTCCAAGACTGCGATTCGGGTAATACGAGATACTTGGTATTCAATAAAACCTGACATAAAATTATGGTATTTCATACAAGCTGAAAAATAATTACTGAGTTGAAATACATTTTTAATAAAATATAAATGTGGGTAATAGTACATTTTTTGTTAATATTGACTGAAAATAATAAAATAACAATTGAGAAAGTAAATATTTCTGAATTAATTAATTTATTATGTTTTGTTTTAACAATAGCCGAAAAAAGAAGCTAAAACTATTGAATCTGACAAAGATGATGATGATGATGATGTTGACTAAAAAGTATCATTACATTTGATTTTCTCAGTTACAGATAGATTAAAATATTTGAAACCTTCTATTCCATATTACCCGCCTATTCCATATTGCACTCCAAACGAATTTTTTTTTTTAAAGAAACTAAATTTTATTAATTTAAAAAAAAAAATTTAACAGTTTTTTAATAGATATACATTATCACAAGAAGTTGAAGGTTGTATTGGTTATAGTTTCAGGTGTTAAATTATTTTCAGTACTATTTTGTACAACAAAACGTTAATGGTATTCCATATTACCCGATTCTCTTCTAGAAATTTTGAATTAATCAGTGAGTGCCTTTCAGGTATAAATGTACTTAATGTATGCGATTGCAATTAGTATGGAATAGTGTCTTATGGTTCTTACACTGCACTGCAATGTTACGAGTCTCTTAATTGTTTTGATGCAATTCTCTGTTATTATTAATAATAATTTAATTCTGACGGAGCTAATGTTCTGGTGGCAATTACCCTAGCCACTAATTACCCCCACTTTTTTTAAATTGTCTTTAATGTTGCAGTGTTAAATTCCTCCCCCATTCATTTTTCTGATTTACAAATTTTTATTTTAAATTACTTAGGCGTTTTTGCTAAATTATTCATAACTTGGTAATTTGTTCCAATCCCTGACACCCTTACCAACAAAAGAAAATTTCCCCCTCCCTTATGCGTGAAATTGAGTGCCAGCTTGTGGTCATGGTCGCCTTTTCCCTTCCATGCACTATTCCTAATTCTTTGAGCAATATCCCTCCAAGCCCCATCACCAACATATGCCCTGTACATTCCCAGCACTCTCTTCACCCTCCAATGACTCCCAACCCAGCTCCTTTATCATATCAGTTACTGACTGGGTCCTGCGATAATTTCCACAAACAAATCTAGCAGCCCTTCTATGCACCCTTGATACCCATAATGTGGGTCCCATACTACACTACCATATTCAAGCAATGGTCTGACCAAAGTTTTGTAACCCAATTCCTTTACTTCTCTCGTGCATCGCCTCATCGACCTCTCCAGTAAATTAAGGTTTTTGAAACCTTTTCCTACCACCTGTCCAATGTGTCCTGCCTAGTTAAGCTTCTTATCAAATGTAATGGCAAGATATTTACATACAAAGTCTTCGGCAAGCAATTCTGCCCATGCCATGTAATCATAATAATAATTTATGCCTCTCTTGATCTAACCTGTTCATCTCAAAGCTTAATGAATGAAATAAAATTTTTGCATTGCCTGCAAAGCATGGGTAGTGCTATTAATAATTTGTTGTTCGATATTCAGACTGGGATTGTTTTACAGGGCCCTGTCGGAGAGATTGCCGACATCCCGTATGCCGATTCAGAGGACGTAGGAGACGTAAAGACGTCCACGAAAGGTGAGATCTGATCTGTTGTGTGTGGTGAAGTTACAGTTTGATTTAGCTTTCTCAGGATATGGTGTATGCAATGGGACGACGTGAGCGCTGATCTTATTTGAATACAAGTAAGGATAATGCAACTAAATCCATTAGTCCCCGTACACAGATGCAGGGATGCTGAAATTACATTAAATTATAAGTCCTCTTTGTTGAAAGGAATAGTAGTAGATTAAACATAAAGATAGTATCAAATGTTTTAGATGAAGTAAGTGAAGTCTGTTACTTAGGAAGTGAAATTACAACCAGTGGGCAAAACAGGAATGATGTTAAAAGCAGAATAGCACTAGCAAAAAAACAGCCTTCATGAAAAAGAGAAACCTTTTAGTTTCAAATATTGATCTAGGAATTAGAAAGAACTTTTTAAAACTCTATGTGTGGAGCACAGCACTTTATGGTAGCGAAACATGGACTTTAGGAATACCGGAAAGAAAGAAAATTGAAGCATTTGAAATGTGGTGTTACAGAAGAATGCTGAAAATTAAAGTAAGAAATGAACGAGTTTTGGAAACGATGGGAGAGAAAAGAAGTTCGTGCAAGAAGCTTACAGAAAGAAGAGACAGGCTGGTAGGTCATATTTTGAGACATGCTGGATTGGTTAATTTGTTAGTGGAGGGAACAGTCGAAGGTAAGAACTGTAGAGGAAGACAGAGATTAGAATATATGACAGATAATTGAGGACGTGGGCTGTAAGGGGTATGTAGAGATTTGTGATCAGGGGTGCCAATCGCGTGATCGCGTGTGTCACTCGGTCTTCGGAACAATTTTTCAACTGGGCGGGAATTCTCAAACTTGCTGACGCGGACCTGGGGTTGAGAGTATGGAGTTTTGAGCAGATGAACTTCGTTTTATGGAAAGATATTTGTAAGCTTACTCTTTCAGCACGTTCTGAATCATTATTATCGTATTTTTTGTGTGTCTGGTGTTTTTTATGTGAATATTGAGTGCCGTCGCAATGTCCACCCACAGAGGACGACCGCAGGCGTCCGCTGCCCGCTCCGAAGCCGACGCCGGCCGCCGCGGGGTCGCGGATGTCGTGGACGACGCAGCTGATCGAGAAGTTGGTAGAGGAGGAGGACTCGAAGAGGCGGAGGAAGACGGAGACCCCGTCGAAACCCCCGAGGTACGCCACACGGCCCACTTCCGTCCGTGTCATTTGTCCTCGTCTGACTGTAAGGAAAACTTCTGCCCCTAAGTCTCGGGCAGTTAAGCCAAGCTGTAGGGAGCTCCACAAATTACACAGTACTATTTTGTCCTCTTTTGAACCCCCTCACCATCTCCCATATACCCTGATGTGGCTTTCACCTCCCCCCCTTTTCCTGTGTGCAATGTAGCTTTTTTCCACTCTTAATTCTAGAAGCTGTTTTGTTCTGTTTTCTCTAACCAGAACATTTTTAAACAGTTTTATATTCAATGAAGACAACTGATATTTGAATTATGTACTTCTCAATAATTATAAAAGATATGTTCACACCGTTGCTCTGGTACAGCCAGGCATCATCTCCTTCTTAAGGTCTTACTAAAAACATTCTCATCTTATTCATTTTAATTTAATTTAATTGCAATGGAGCACAGGCTCCGGTGGCAATTTCCCTACACACCCATCTTCCCCCTATCCTGCACCTACCTACATTTGCCCTGTACAAATTTTATCTTTTCATTCTTTCAACATTTTTGGTAAATTATTCATCATTTCTCTTGGTAACTCATTCCAATCCCTGACACCTTTACCTAAAAAAGAGAATCTTCCTACACCCTTGTGCCTGAAATCGAGTGCCAGCTTGTGGTCATGGTCATCTTTTCCCTTCCATGCACTACTTTTCATACCTATTGCAATATCTTTCCATGCCTCATCGCCAGTATACGCCCTGTACACTCCCATGACCCTCCTCATCCTCCTCCTGTCTTGCAATGAATCCCATTCCAGCTCTTTTATCGTATCAGTTACTGATTGCATTCTCAGGTAATTTCCAGAAACAAATCTAGCAGCCCTTCTTTGCATCCTCTCCGACTCCTGTATTTGATACCCATAATGTGGGTCCCATACTACACCACCATATTCAAGCAATGGTCTGACCAAAGTTTTGTAACCCAATTCCTTTACTTCTCTTGTACATCCCCTCATCACTCTCTCCAACAAGTGCAGGATTTTGAAACCTTTTCCTACCACCTGTCCAATGTGTCCTGCCCAGTTAAGTTTATTATCAAATGTAATTCCAAGATATTTACATTTCAAGTCTTCAGCAAGTAATTCTTTCCCCACCTTATAACCATAATCAACCTTTTGTTTTTTATTTGTGTATCTAATAAGCTGACCCTTCTTTGCATTTGTCTTTATCATTGTTTATTATATTGCACTCCATTGCAATTTAATTTGATTTAACTTTGCACTATCAGAAAGTTTTATTCTCGCCATGGTGCTACTCATTGATCCTGTGCGGATTTAATACTGAGAATTATTTTCGAAAGTGTTGGCAACAATGAGACATTTATTGAAGAATATATCTGCAGGCATTATGCTCCTGAATGGTTGAGATTAAAAGGCAGGCGTGACATTAATGTTCAGAAGGTGACAATTAATTCTTGACTGGTGAATTCTGACCACAGTGACAATTAGTTTGATTTTTTCCTCTAATGTTCTATGAGTAATTATCTTAATTTCTCCTCATTTATAACTTCTAATGAATTCCTGGTATTAATAAATATTGTCAGATTTTCCTAAAAATATGACCATATGATCATAAATATTATCATTATATGACCAAAATTAGAAAAATTATTTGAAATTGCACTTATATTTAATATGAAATACGTTCTTATGTTTAATATGAAATACATTCAGATACAATAAAAAATGTTGATTCAGTGTTTAATTCAGTATCACAGTCCAAAAAAGAAGGCAGTAAAGAAAGTAAGACTTGTCAAAATGATCCAAACGCTAGTGACTGGTGGGAAACTACACGTGTCGTTTATAAGTGAATCTCAGTCCAATCACCGTGTGAGTCACTGATGTGTTTTAGTTGCATATCTGCTAGTTCTAATGTCACCCTAACATTATGACTTCAAGTGTATAGGGTGTCTAAAATAAATAAATAACTATAACGACAGAAATAATTGTCCAGATGCTGTTGTATATTTTATAACTTGTTTTAACTGTGACAAATAAAATGAATGAGCAGCTACATAGTTTTCTACCCCTCCAGATGTCCGAGTGTAGCTTTCTACACCACCCCTCCCATCTTTCATAGTGCCATATAGTATATTTTAAGATGACATCTTTTTAAAAATATATATTTGGCTCTGTTTACAGAAATTTCTCTAAAATAAATAACTTCAATGGCTACACTCGACAGTTTAACGTGGAATCTGAACCATGGAAGTGTTCTGTTGTACTTCACATTACACAGCAAGCTGTGCCAGAGGGGAAGGTCGGGTTAAGGGTCTATGGAAATCCCCGCCGAGACAGGGATTCGAACCGGGGACCTTTCGATCTCGAGTCAGACACTTTAACCACTGAGCAACCAGACCGCTACAGATATACTGTTAACATCAGCATGTCGGTGACGAAAACTCATCAGATTTTACCCATCCAAAAATTGCCCAACACGTCTAACGAAGTTTTCACTTCAAAAACTAAAAATCTAACCTTGTGCACAACCCAACGGTTCGTCGAATCTTCCAGAACAATATGTAGCAAGCTATTGTGTCGGAGGCAGGAAGGCCAATTCCTCTCCTGAGGGACCTACAGTTTAACGTGGAATCAGAACCACGGAATGTCCCGGCGTAGCTCATATAATCAAATACAACTCATAAACATTCCTGCTCACCACGGGGTTAGAACCCACGACCGCAGAGAGAAATTCATAGAAAGACAGTTTATAAGGACAGAGTCAATACATGTGAGGCATTACTTGCTCACATTATGAATACAGTAGACAAAACTGAAACGAGCGACAAAATCTCTTCATACACGTGCAGCTAAATACTTTGAACTCAGTGGAGACATTTTTGAAGAGTTATTGTGTAATTGTATGTTCACTGTACAACTTCCTTAACACTGAGCTATGGTATTAATAAAAACAGACTATCTGACACATTCATACTGTTTTAGGTAACTTTATTGCCATCATTTTCCAAAATTAAATTATTTAAAACTTCTGTTGAAAACTGTGCAATTGTCTGGAATTAAAAAAAAAAAAAAAAAAAAAAAAAAAAAATTGTCCAAGTAGTTAATAAATTACAAATTTTTCAAGTTATTTCTTTGCTTCTTTGGAATTTCTAAAAAAACTACTGCAGATACACATCTAAGACATGTTTTATTAGATTCAACAGATCAATAACAAGAAAATAAATGGAAATCGTTCTTTACTGTACCCTTGCACAATTTTGCGATTGCTTCATATTAGCAAGGTTGCTAAATTTCAGGCAAAATCTTTTATTAGCCATAACTCCATAAGTAAAAATTTGCGCTTCTATGTTTATATGAACGTTTTTCTTTGGTTTTACTTGTAGAATAACATATTAAAATATTTACATATCTTTGTGAATCGCCATGTGTATCGCATTCTTGTAGTTTGAAAGCGAGGTGAAATGTCCTGGGTGTCTGTGACTCGTAGGCTGGTTCGCTACCCGGGCCAGAAGGACGGTGGCGAGAGCAAGTGGTCTCAGGTGGCGAGGCGCAGCGAGGGGGACGACGGCTACGCGAGGCTCGTGCGGCGACTGGTGGCGAGCGACGGCGTAGCAGACGGAGCCGCGCGGCAGTACGGGCCAGGTACGGCACTGTATTCCGATAATTGGATTTTTTTTTCTGAAAAAGGATCGATTTTAATTGATATGTTGAAAATGGGACAAAAAACAATTTTTAAAGAAAAAGAGCTTTTAATTAATTAACTGCAAAGGCAACAGTTTTACATGTTAAGGCGTACTTAGAAGTGTTGTACATTAGTACAGTATGTATGTACTGTCATTGCCTGCTGAACATCTCTGTCATAGTAAGCTGTTTGACTGTATTCATCCGCTTGACAGTAAGAAGTTGCATGTGTTCACACTGGGGCTGACGTCCATCCGCTTCAACGCCAGCAAATGCTTGACTGACTTTGACATTAAGGTCATCATTTTCATCAACACTTTCAATGAGTTCATCATCATTTAGAATTTCATACCACATCACCCACTCTCCTCAGCACTTACGTCTGAACATCCAGGAATTTTGAAAAGAGTGTTTCTGAATTCCTCAAGTGACACATCATCACCATCTCCTTCTGTCTCTTCTCTTTCCGTCTTAATTAAAAAGGCGATTCAGATAATCAGCGATTCGAATAATCAGAGTTCAGATAATTGCAGTTCTACTGTATTATTGAGAGAGATTTTCCTCACTACAGAGGTTTTACGCCAACACAACAATAAAAAACTCTGAACAAAGAACGTGACTTGATCTTCAAAAAATATTTCTCCTCATATTTCAAGCTTGTATATCTTTCTCTTCTGCACCAGATCTTCTCTTTGCTGTTTGAACACTTTGGGGCCGTCCTCTTTTCCTCCTTCCATTAACTTGCGATTCCTGTACTAGTTTTGGTATCCTAGTGTCTTTCATCCTTCTTACGTGGCCGTACCATTCCAGTCTTTTTTGTTCTATAACTTCATACATTTCTTCTTTCACTTCCATTAGACTTATTATTTCGTTATTCCTTACATTTTCTTTTCTTCATATTCCTGCTGGATACCACACCACAGGATTAAAAATGTCTATGAAACAACGGATAGGCTGATAAGTATAGGGCCTCCACATGAAAGCTCTCTTATTTTGAAGTACAATATATATATATATATATATATATATAAAACCAGTTAACACAGAACCTTGTAGTTTTCTCCATCATGTGAGACAACTCAAAATGTTTTACCCAAAAAATTAGTGAAAAACGGACCGCTTCCACAGCCTCAAAAATGTCTAAGCAATTCTCAGTCAATGTGCGCCGATGCATGTCCGGAATGGTGAAACCGATTGCATACACAATTCTTCTGATGAGATGGCCAACATCACATACATGTGAGGTATTTAGGATGTCTCTAAAATAACCCCACAGGGAACAATCCGGAGGAATTACGTCTGCAGTCGTGGTGGCCACTTGGTCATCCCATCATGTAGCAACCGTCGGAGAGGAAATATTCCGTCCAAGAACTCACCGACCTGATTGCCCGTTTACACTCCCAGTGGATAGAGATTTGTCTTATCAAGTCTTAACTGTCTTAACATCTGGTGGCTCTCTAATAAACATATGTCGAAAATGTGTTTCAATAGCAATTGCTGATGGTGTTTCAGTGTACTACACTGTACTTGTGAAGTAGTAACTTTGATAATTATTAAACAAAATTAAAGCTTGAACTTAGATAAAATTACACAAAAAAACTGTTTGGGTTGCTATAGAGGATAGTGCAAACTGAAAGGTCAATCTTTAATAGGGCAGGACACATTGTACAGGTGGTAGGAAAAGGTTTCAAAATTCTGCACTTGTTGGAGAGAGTGATGAGGGGATGCACGAGAGAAGTAAAGGAATTGGGTTACAAAACATTGGTCAGGCCATTGCTTGAATATGGTAGCGTAGTATGGGACCCACATTATGAGTATCAAGTACAGGAGTTGGAGAGGGTGCAAAAAAGGGCTGCTAGATTTGTTTGTGGAAATTATCGCAGAATGCAATCAGTAACAGATATGATAAAAGAGCTGGAATGGGATTCATTGCAAGACAGGAGGAGGGTGAAGAGGGTCATGGGAGTGTACAAGGCGTATACTGGCGATGAGGCATGGAAAGATATTGCAATAGGTATGAAAAGTAGTGCATGGAAGGGAAAAGATGACCATGACCACAAGCTGGCACTCGATTTCAGGCACAAGGGTGTAGGAAGATTCTCTTTTTTTTTTTTAAAGGTAAGGGTGTCAGGGATTGGAATAAGTTACAAAGGGAAATTATGAATAATTTGCCAAAAACAAAGTTAAAGTTTGTAAAGGGTGAATGTAGGTGGATGCAGAAAAGGGGGAAGATGGGTGTGTAGGGAAATTGCCACTGGAACATGCGCTCCATTGCAATTTAATTGAATTTAATTAAATATTTATAAATTTTATGTATTGTATTTTGAAATGTGGGAGGTGTCGTCTATTGCGATTGATAAAGCACGTTTTGTAATGTGCTGCCCTCAGGCGGAGCCCCCCTACTACACCGACAGACGTCAGCGGAGGAGGACAGCGGCAGCACGACCAGCACAGACAGTGCTGAGACGGCGAGGCTGCGGCAGCAGATAGAGAAGGAGCTCAAGACCATCGACGCCATCAAGCAGAAGAACCAGCAGCAGCAACAGCAACAGCAACAGCAACAACAAGAGGCGGACGCCAGTGCGGACCGGCGACAGGTGGCGGACGCGGTGCCCGCTGGCAGCCAGAAGCGGCGGGACGCGGCGACCGAGACGGAGCCTCCACAAAAAGTGGCGTCAGAAGTGGGATTCTCACATAAAGTGGCGTCAGCAGTGGGATACCCAGAGAGAGCGGCGTCGGCAGTGGGATACTCACAGAGAGCGGCGTCAGAAGTGGGATACTCACAGAGAGCGGCGTCGGCAGTGGGATACCCAGAGAGAGCGGCGTCAGCAGTGGGATACTCACAGAGAGCGGCGTCGGCAGTGGGATACGCAGAGAGAGTGGTGTCGGGTGTGGGCTACGCCCGCCCGGCCGCCACCAACCGCTCGCGCGCGCAGCAGACGTCGCCGGCGCTCGCGGTGGACGTGAGGGCACGCGACGCCCCAGCGAAGCAGCTGCCGTCGCCGCCGCGGCGCCTGACGTCGACGCCGGACCACTCGGCGGTGGTGAAGCCGCAGCCGGTGTCTCCGGTGGCGAGGAGGGCGCAGCCCGCGCAGGACCTGGCGCAGCCCAAGACCAAGAAGCCGTCCGGCCTGCGGCGCTTCCTGTCGCCGGCCGCCGGTCTGTTCGCCTCGGCGTCCGCGGCGCCCGGCAGTCGCAGGAGCCTCAGTGAGGACAGGACCTCGAGGTCAGTACACGCGTCGTGTCCTTACTGTAGTGGACAGACACAGTGCAGTGATTCTATCACTATCACAGCAGGGCGAGTCATAGAAATCTTTCCGATTTCAAAGAGGTACGTAATTAACACAAATCGAGATGCAATGTGTAACACCCACAGGTTTTTACTAAATTACATGAATACTGCTATCATTTCATATAATGATACCAGTAGCCAGGTCACTTGCAACAGTAAAGATAAGTTTCAGACATAGGAATGTGGTGACGTAGAAGGCAATGTTCAGCTCAGTGGGACATCTAGTCAGCAGTATCAGGCAGAGCACTACGTCATTTGGATAGGCGTGACAGAATCAACGGAGGATGTGGTCGGACAGAAAGCCTCGCCACCGGGTGGGGGGGAATAGTGAACAAAACCAGAGTGTACAGAGCGAGGAGATGTCGGCAGCTTTGCCAGTCTTCGAGGTGAGCGATTGGCGGTCTCTGAGGAGCCAGAGATGGGGGCAACGTAAGAAGACTACCGCAGCAACGAAGTCTTCACTGCTGTACCCCCGTATTATGATTTGAAAACGCGATATTTCGACGACTAGCTCCGCCGTCTTCTTCAGATGTGGAGAGATCTGCACAGGTCGACTGACCACACCCGTGAAGACTTCATTGCCGCCATATACCGGAAAAGTCTTCGTTCTTACAAGTCTACAGCAGCATCGCCGTTGAACAGGTGGGAATGATCTACAGTGGCAAAGATAGAATGGGATGGTTGAGCCTCGTGGAAGTAACAGGGATTGACATTAGTCACCATGGCAACTGACCTGAAGGTATCAGTGGTACTAGGGAAGGAAATGGATATGTAAAGGCTTACTACGTATTATTTTGTAATCCTACTGCCATGGTATTCATTGTTCTACCACTTGCATCACTTACAGTTGTACACACATAATAATATTCCTCTTGGGACATAGCAGCATGAGGAAAAAGATTCGTACATCCATAACAAATGGATTTTTAAAATTATTATTTGAAAGTACTAAGAACACAGTTTTAATTTACATGGTTTTCAAAATGATATCTTGTAAATGTCTACCTCCATTGTCCAGAGACTAATGGATCTATCCCGGAAGTTGTCCGTGACTCTGCAAATTGTATTCAGAGAAAAAGCATTGATTTTATCAGTGATGGCAGCCTTCAGTTCATCGGTAGTTCGGGAACAATGCCCGAACACATTTTTATTGAGGTAACCACAGAGAATAAAAGTTGCATGGTGTTAAATCGGGCAATATGGGGGGCCATCTAATGTCACCTTGCGAAGAAATAAGATGACTGGGAAACATATGTCTCAGAATTTCTATCAAATGACGCAATGTATGGGATGTAGCACCGTCTTGTTGGAACCAGATGTTGTCGTTGTCATCGTCGTGCAATAATTCATCTAATTTTTCAAGCACGTAACGATTCCAAACAGAAGTCACTGTTACAGCCCGACCATCTTCTTCGAACAAACTGGGACCACAGACACCAAAATCTGCAACAGCGCACCACACTGTCACCCGAGCAGTCATTCGTGAAGGTTCCGAGGCTTATTCTGAGCCCAGTATTGGAAATTTTGTGTATTTACAGTTCCACTCAGGTGAAAATGGGCATTGTCACAATAGCAGTATGAGGAATTTTCTGCAGAATATCAAGGCATAAATTTGTTCGTGAGTTTAAGTCACTTTCACTTATCTCTTGCACCATCTGCATCTTGTATTGATGCAATTTAAGGTCTCTGTGGCAGATTCTTCTGACACTAATAAGAGATAACCCTCGTGCAGTGGCATGTAGACGAACAGAACGCTGCGGGGATTGTTGAATTGAAACCCACGCGCTACCCATTGTAACATTCCCACCCGTCCTTCTAATTAGTTTCCGGTTAATTTATTGATTATTTATTATCGGACCTCTTTGCCGAAGATTGACTGAATTCATTCCAGCATTTAATCGAGGTAAAGGAGGTGGAACAATTACAAAGAAAAATAAAATTTAGTTAGATGCACCACAATGATTTGGGTTATATTCTGATAATTTTTACACTCTGACACACTATAGGTTTTCTGTTCCAACACATATATTCAATCCACTAATCAACGTCTTGATTAGACAATTACAACTTCCTTCTTCATACACTTAATTTAGTTTACTTTATAAACTGTGAGCGAGAGTGATGTATGGCAGATACACAGAGAGAGAAACAGAGCATAATATGGGCTTACATCACGAACCCTCGTGGAGCGACATCGCGAACTATCATCACGTAGCACTGGACAAAACTGGTCCGATTGTGAGGCCTTATATAATCCCCACCTGACGGGATTCAGGTGGGCTGATCCTCTTCTGGGGGGGTACTACCAACATTGGATTCTTACTTTCCCCGTTGACGAGAGGACCATCTCTGCCAAATTGGGAGGGAACACAGAGTTCCACCGATACTACCCCACCCGAGAGGTAACTTTAGTGTTTGTGGGGTGGCTACTGTACCATCCTATCCCCGCCAAACTCTGGGCGGAAGCAGGGTGCCCAAACTTCTCCAGCACGGCTTAACCGCCATGACAGTAATCTGTGGCCACTTGAAAATCTAACTAATTGGAATTACTTAATCCTATCCTTATCCTAATTAAATAATATTTCTTAAAGTTCCTAATTATGGCTCCAAACGTCTTGTGATATCCCACCATGTTTTCTGCCGACGTTGATATCCTGGTGGTTTTCTTTGTAATGCCGAAGATGTCTCTCTAAAATTATATACCCATTTCCTTATTGTTGGTGCAGTGGGATTGAGAACATGACGACCAAGAGCAATAGTGCACGCCGTGTTTTGATCATGGATCCGCCATTTTGAATGCACTCTACCACTACGAACGCTCGATGTTGACCCGACCGAGCCATTACTCACACTGAATACTGTAGCTGACGACGCTATCCCCACCCTCCTGCTCCCGCCCTTCTTCGGCCAATGACCTTATGAAATCTGAAAGATTTCTATGACTCACGCTTTATTTTAATTTATGTTATTTTGACTGTTTTATTATTATTATTATTATTCTGCCTTGCAACTAAAACACGTTTTGTTTTTATTTAAGACATCTTCTGTGCCCTAGGTAAACACGACATAACATAATCCGCAACCAGAAGGTAAACATAGAATATACATAGCATATACAAAGGTATTACTTGATTTTTGTGTTTGCATCCTACAAAAATATTTGACAGTAGTGGGAGTGAGAGACAAGTAGTTGGTGTGGAACTAAGAACTCTCGGGTACTAATTCATGATATAAAACTGTAAGCAGTCAGTAGTAATATGAGGCAACCAATTTATAAACACGAAAATCAAGTAACATTATTGTGTATGTGCACTGATCAGCCAAAACATTGTGACTAGCTGCTAATTAGTGTGTTCGTCCGTCTTTGGAGTGCAGTACAGCAGCGATTTGACGTGCCGTAGATTTTACAAGTCCTTGCTAGGTTCCCGGAGTTGTGTGGCACCAGATGTCTACGCACACGTCACGCAGTTCCCTTAAATTACGGACCGGCAGTTTGTGGGTGCGGCACCTGGGAACGAGCATCTCTGAAATGGTGAAGCTGGTCTGGTCGGCTGTTGGTGTGCTACTGTAGTGAGCATCTATGCAGAGTGGTTGAAGGACGGTGAAACCACGACTGGGCGACAAGGTGGTGGACGTCCACGCCTCATCACAGGACGTGGAGGTCGGAGGCTTGCCCGCTGTTTAATTTAATTTAATTGCAATGGAGCACAGGCTCCGGTGGCAATTTCCCTGCACACCCATCTTCCCCCTATCCTGCACCTACCTACATTTGCCCTCTACAAATTTTATCTTTAAATTCTTTCAAAGTTTTCGGTAAATTATTCATCATTTCTCTTGGTAACTAATTCCAATCCCTGACACCCTCACCTAAAAAAGAGAATCTTCCCACACCCTTGTGCCTGAAATCGAGTGCCAGCTTGTGGTCATGGTCATCTTTTCCCTTCCATGCACTACTTTTTATACCTACTGCAATATCTTTCCATGCCTCATCACCAGTATACGCCCTGTACACTCCCATGACCCTCCTCATCCTCCTCCTGTCTTGCAATGAATCCCATTCCAGCTCCTTTATCATATCAGTCATTGTTATTATTACTTAAATTTTAGCAGTTAAACGCTTAGAGCAGTGGTGCGTGGAAATTAACTGTAAAGAATTGCTCTTCGCAAACGTGTCCCTTACAGTTTTATTTATGAGTACCAATGCTCTACGCGCTTAACTGCTAAGGTTTAAGTAATAATACCACCGGCTCTGTAAAATCGCACATGCGGCGATCTGTGGCAGATCTGGCAACAGAGTGCAGTGCTGGAGCAGGCACAAGTGTTTCGGAGAACACTCTACCACAGGTCACCCCCCATCCTGCTTTACAGAGCGGGCAAGCCTCGGACCTCCATGTTCTGTGATGAGGCGTGGACGTCCACCACCTTGTCGCCCAGTCGTGGTTTCACCGTCCTTCAAACCACTCTGCATAGACGCTCACTACAGTAGCACGTGAACAGCCGACCAGCCTCTCCGTTTCAGAGATACTCGTTCCCACAAACCACCGGCCCATAATTTAAGAGAATTGCACGACATCTGGTGTCAGACAACTCCAGGAACCAAACAAGAACTTTTCGAATCCATGCCAAGCTGAATCACTGCTGTATTGCGGTTCAAAGTTGGACCGACACCTAATAAGCAAGTGGTCGTAATGTTTCGGCTTATCAGTGTATGTATTAGCGTCTTCTAGCTTCACACATCTCGGCATCAGCAGAAATTTGCTAAACTCATTGGCAGAAAAAAATATTTGTTCCCATTGTGTGGTGTGGAAAATGTACGAAGATTACATTTCTTATTACGCGACTATTCAAACTATACTTTAACCAGCCCCAAAGCCCATAAAAAATGACAGGTTTAACACAGAGTTATGGTTTTTTCTGCAGTTGCTTAGCTAAATAGATTTTTTTTAAATAAAATTAAGGTAACTGTAATTTATCGTCCATTGTGCTGCAGGAAAAACCTTCAGTTGTCAAGTTCCTCCAGGTTGCATTTCGGCCTACCCATAATCTCTGCCAACATAGCTGTCAGAAAAGCAAAGCTTCAATCACACGTGAATTAATACATTCCCTGTATCGCATGTCAGTGTCATCACGCATCACAATGTAAACTTGATCCCAAATCTTGTAAGAATTCTCTTTCCTTCATATTTTTACTTCTCATATTTATATACTTTCTTTATTTACCATTCAATTAATAAATATTCAGTTTAACATTTTTATTTCTTGTCACTACAACTTAACAGAATATTCTCTCTTCTTTTTTTTTCTCTGCCAAAGATGTTCTTGTAACACATCTTACATAGCAACTATTAACGTATCTTTTCCTTTTACAAAATTAAATAAATTAAACACACACACACACAAAAAAAATAATCTTACTTTTAAATATACAAACATAAAACAATAAAATTGAAATAATCGAAACAAAAATGTAAGGGACTAAGTTTCCTTACAATCTTCAGAGGTTCTTACACCTTTCTTTCTTGTGGTGGTAACAGACAATTCCAGCGGACATTGTTATCAGTGCTGAGCTCTGTTGCTTGCAGGTACTCACCGTCACTGCTGAAGCCGTTGAAGTCGAAGAAGCAGCAGCCGGCGCAGGACTCGACACCGCGGGAGCAGCCGCCGGCCGCGACACGTCCGCGGTCCACGTCCGCGTCATCGGTGCCACTCGACGTGAAGAGGAAGGTGTTCCCGACAAACACCGCACCATTGGTAAGTAGCTTACGAGCGGGACTTTACGTTCTGGATTAGTCAGGAATGAAAGAAGGTCATTAGTGAATTATTATTACAGGGATAGAGAGGAATTACATCCAAATGTGGAGGTAGGGTGACGCAGAAAGAGAAAACTATGGGCTGAAGTGAAACTTGGGATTTTCAGACATTTTTGAACTGAACATCTTTAGCACCGTTAGGGAGTGTTCATAAACTATGTGGCTAGGTGTGGGGGGAGAGGAGTTGTTGAGAAACATATATTGGGCTGAATGGTAGTAATGAGCTGAGCGACATAGCTGTTGATTCATATTATTTGTAACAGTTAGAATAAGGTATAGAATACACACTTAACTCCCTGTATAAATTACATTTAGATTCCATGCATGCTTTTGACTTGTAGTCATAGTGTTGTATTGCATGTGGCTGAGGCATTTGAACTAACCAACACGTGACAGCAAATTACGAAAAAAAAAATTGCACACCACACGTACACTGTAATCTGCTTACAGATGTTGCTCGTGATTTTCGAAGGCAGCGACAGTTGGTGTTGTTTTGATGGTGTGCAGTAAATCTGTTTCGATTAGGATCGCCCACGTGCCACCACACCGCTCAGTGATAAAATAATTCTAATTCCGTTCTGTTGAGCGAATATCAAGTTCAAAGTTTCCGTGAAGTGCAGCTCTACAATAATCTTCGTGAGACTTATGGGAAATGTTTTTCCAGTGAGTTTTCACTATCAAATGAGTTAGAGAAATATTTTAAACAGATCGAAGAATTATTCCCTGGTAATGTAGAAAGAAAATTGACAGAACTGCAGCGAAACAAAACAGAAAATCTTGGTTTCTATAGATGCCAGGTATAGTTTGATCTGTTTTTATCAATTAATGAACAATGGTGAACAGGATAAGGAAAATGTGTTTAGTGACACCTCGAGAAGAAAAGAAACCTTGACTGTGCCTGAGAAACACATTTAACCAATGTCTGATCATTTGTATGAGTGGCCAGTTTCAACATTTATTGTATGTTGTATATTATATACGTTGCTTATATACACAACCAGCTGTTACCCGCGACTTCGTATGTGTGGATTTAGAATTTGATTGCTAGAATTGGATACACAAAGCTGAAAGTTACCCAAGATATGTCGGCATAATATGACGGGAACGCTATCGATATATCGTCGTACTGTCGAACCTGTCTCATTTATTCATATCAGAAAAAAGTATCCTATTTTGTTCCTAATGATACAAAGTATTTCCTTGTCATCGGTATACACATATAGTCATCAAAACATCAAAAAAATATGGAGACTTACTTTCGTATATATAATATTATTATTTTAGATCACACAAAAACTTCCTGTGGAACCAGTATACCCTGAATAGAGTAAACGCTTAGGGCACTATTCTATCGCCAAAGATTTGCCAGAACATGGTATCCTTGTTAAAGAATCCTAGGCTTGGCTCAAACTATGAAAAACAATTTATAAAAACTTTTGCTCGCAGTGGGGTTTGAACCCGAAGCCACACGGAAGTTTCCTTAAGAAACAGGCACATTACCACTGTGCTGCGCTGCCATTGCTCCACAAGGTCACGCGTTACAAACACATATAGATATTATGCGTTTGTCTTTCACAGTTCAGACAATTTTCATAATTTAATGACAATATGTTCCTATCTCTATGGTAACCCATGTCCATCGTAATGTCACATTTCATCACGATTGGAGTGGCCGTTTAGCCCATGAAACATGACCAACAGACAGACAGACAGACAGAGTAACATTTGCAATTATAATATTAATATAGATTGGGGGGGGGGGGGTGTTGTGGTAAAAGCCACGTTAGGCTACTTGGGGAGAAGAAGTCGAAGTGAAGATAAAATGGAGACACGTAGTTTATGCATGCTCCCTTGGGAGTAATGCTGAAAAGTAATAATCAGCAATGATGGAGTAGAAGGCACACCATGAGCAATGTTAGTATGGAAAGGGAAGTCGAAGTGGTCCTGAGTCTACAACAATCATCATAGAAACACAAAAAGCAAAACGCAGTGTAGATAATATTTTGTCCGTGATGGATTGGTGGAACTCGGTGACTGTGATATCAAATTTGAGTTGATATTTAAAGCAGGAGCCAGTCACAATTTGTTGTTATTTTGTTTATTTAACCGTTATCGAGCAAAATGCTCATCATTAGACGGTTTGCTTTTTTAGTGTATTTAAATATGCAGATGCAAAATGCTAGCATGTGTCATTAGATATGTGAATATTTTTGAAAATGAACTCTTGTTAGTGGCAAAAGGAACAAGAGTTGCATTTTGTGGAGGCTCATTATTAAACAAACACACGGCACTATCACTACTGATAACTTCAGTATTATGTGACTCTCAATAGAACTTATGAGCATGCTTTTTTTTTTTTACTTATTGCATTATGCCTTGTTGACAGCTAAGGTCATTAGAGGCGGGATGGGACTGGGAGCAAGGAACGGGAAGGAATTCGGCAGTGGCTTTTCTGAAGGAAACATTCTGGCATTCACCTGGAGTGATTTGGGGGAAACCATGGAAAACCCAAATTTGGATGCGAGGACGGGGATTTGAACCCTCGTCCACCCGAATGCGAGGCCCACCATGCTCGGTATGAGCATGCCAGAAAGTTGCTTCTGCAGTATAGATACTCTGAAATGTTGTATGTATGTAGTGTGTTTTTGTCGGTACAGCTCACGGTCCTTCACCTTTGCTACAGTGTGTTTATTATAAATAGATGGCTCTTTATTGCTCTCCTTAATTCCCTCACCGCTACGTTCACCCAAATTTGCACAAGATCACACGTGCAGTGCAGTGGCAACAAGGGCCCCGGTGCAACAAAAATTATTTTGGGATCTCATGTCAGATTGGGCGACCATTTTTTTTAGCTTTGTGAAATAGCTGGTAGGGGGCCCTTAGTAGTGCTTGCGGGCCCCCTGAGCAGTAGCCTATCTGGTTCTCAAGGCCCTCAGAGCTAAAAAATAAGAAAGGTCACCCGTCTACCCTGAAGGCCTATGGGCCCTCCAAGCTGTACTTGTAAGCCCCCTGGTCTGCACTTAGGGGCCCCCTCAGATTTCCTCTAGGGCCCCTGAGTGAGGGGGCCCCAGTGCACTGCACCGCCTAGTGTATGGTAGCTACATTCCTGGTGCAGAGACATGTTAAAGTGAACCAAGTGAGTATTCAATTAGAAATGATAGGTTAGGGGAGTGTGTACGGAAGGGAGGAGAGGACTGGAACAAAGTGGTGACAGAGAGAAGGAAATGGAGAGGCTAAGCAGACCCAGCCAGAGGCTAGAAACTGCTGAGGATGATGATGAGGTTAGCGGAGGGGGAGGGTTCCGTTCTTCTGAAATCGCGTTGGTTTGGTTCAAGGAATTTGTTTTTATTAACGAACCTTGTAATACTGGAGCTCATTAGATGCTTTAGAAGTCTTGTGCTAGCAGATGTTAGAGATACTGGTTAATAATTTCTAGCATCCCTCACATCTCATTTGTTGAAAAAGGGAATTACCTGGAAAATTATCCGCTTGGATGGTACAGTGGGTACTGACGATCTCCTTCCATTTCTAAGAAGTTCAGTAGTGTGGATAGTGGAAACTAAGAAATTGTCGTGAGGCACTGAAATAAAATAAAGAATAGGGAAAACATTTACCCATCACTTACCACAGATGAAGGCAGGAGGGCGAGATGAACTTGCAAAAGCACAAAAACGAACACAAATGCATAATATTTCGGCATGAGCCTTAATCGTGTGAGAGGTGAGACATATGCCTGCATCTGTGGTAAGTGATGCGTAATTTTTTCCCTACCCTATTTTTTTTTTTTTCAAGTTCAGGAGTGTTGCAGAATTGTGTGGAAATGAGGCGACCCGTGTGTCCTCGTTCGCTCGCAGGTGGAGACGGCGTTCCTGTCGGAGCCGAAGCGCGCCAAGCCCGTGCTGCCCCCCGCCCCGCCACCGTCGTACGTGGTGCGGCCGCTGCCCCCCGTGCCGCTGCGCACGACCAGTGTCGCCACCGCGGCCACCCCCGGCTCCCACTCGGGGGCGCGCACCGTCCCCGACACGTCGCTCGTCCTGGAAGAGAGACTCGACAGTATCCGCAGGAGTCTGACGCCCACCAGACACGGCACCAGGTACGGTCGCCGGTCACACGGCAAACAGTAACCCCTCAGAAACAACACAGTGGAGAGACTCGACAGTGTCCGCAGGAGTCTGACGCCCACCAGACACGGCACCAGGTACGGTCGCCGGTCACACGGCAAACAGTAACCCCTCAGAAACAACACAGTGGAGAGACTCGACAGTGTCCGCAGGAGTCTGACGCCCACCAGACACGGCACCAGGTACGGTCGCCGGTCACACGGCAAACAGTAACCCCTCAGAAACCACAGAAGAGAAGATTACAAGCAGTGATCAGAAATTAAGATAACGAATCTTTACTCTATCCGTAACTAGCGGAGTTCCCGTCATTACCTGGTATAGTAGTTGAAGATTTTCCCGTATGCACTGAGAAATATTTGTACGCAGTTTCATAAACTCGCACCAAGTTAAAGCAAAGCTGGATTCACCTGCCCCCTAGCGAGGAACGGGTCTGTTCAAGTTTATTTGCACGTACACTATTTTCTTTCGTCCAAAAAGATTCATGTTAATAAAGCTTTATTAATTTGGTTGAGAAATTGCGTTACTACATTACTAAACAATACTAGATTATATTACAAAATTGCATTTGATTAAATTGCGAAGTGAATGGATATACTTTTTGCTCGATACACCAGATACTTTAACTCCAAGGATTCAGCCTTTATACAAATAGCAAAAGTGTATCCAGAATAATTTTATCGTAAATAAATGATTTTTTTGTGCACAGAAGACTAAATGCTGATGCCAGAGACATTGTAGTTGTAGGCCTGCTGCCAGAGATCGTGGTAAAAGAAAATCTCTGTTGTTTTACAGCTATCTATGGCATTTACAAATTGAATATCCCAAATTAATGGAAAGAATACTTCAAGTTTTGTTTAGTGTGAAAAATAGTTATTACTGTAAAGTTATTTTATTGCTTTCATTAAAGGCTATGGTCAGAGACATTGTAGTTGTGTGTTTAGTGCGAAGTATGCAACATCTAATCCTTCCATCTATGGGATTTGTCATCATATGTCCATAATGCTCCTGCGTTATTTTACATTGAAGCATAAGATATGCCAAACAACTGAATTGTTATTCTAAGCTTTAAAACAGTGAAAACCCCATCAAAATCTGTTCCGAGTTTTTATATGGCCAATATATCTGGTTTTCATTTTATAAATAAAAGATAAATGGACTTATGAAAGTCTGTAACTGTTTTCAATTGACTGGTAAGCAAATAATTTTACTGCAACACACTTACTTTTGACGATGTTTTAATTTACGCTGTGCGTGACGCGTTCGAAAAGTGAGTTTCATTTTCAAACGCATTATTAAAATAACATGTAGGCCATGTTCAAAATTATATTTATAGCAGAGTGGCAGGAATTTCCAAACAAGATACCTAGAACACGTTAATGCATTCAAAAATGTACTACACACATACGCAACAGTGCCCACCATTTCAATGACATTAACAAAGATTTGAAAGTACTCATCATCATCATCATCATCATTATCGTTGGGGACCATCTCCAGTTTCCCGGGTGTTATTTACGAGCCTTGGTTGTTATAGACGATTGTTTTCCACCTTGTCCTGTCCAGAAAGGTATCTCTGTCTGTGATGTACTCCCAATTCCAGCCTCTTCTCTCTACGTCCTCCTTCAGTTGGTCTGTCCATCTTCTTCTTGGTTTTCCCACTGGTCTTTTGAAGGTACTCCTGTGCCTAAATAAAAACCACCATGCGAGCTTGATGAAAGAATGTGAAATTTATTTGAATCAAAAATTATCTAAAGATACGATATTAAATGAAAAATTACAAAGTGAATCTGTGACATTTTACAAATGTTTTGACACTTTATTGTAAAATATGTACCATCATCTGCCAATTTTATTTATTAAATATCAATCACGTCTGGAAAAATCATAAGCAATCTCTGCTGTGTAATAACATATATCATTAATCATGTCTTGTATTATCTTTGGTTCTTTTTTTCCTTTTTTTTTTTTTTTTTTTTTTTTTTTTTTTTTTTTTTTTTTTTTTTTTTCCTTTTTTTTGCAATGTTAGGTGTACTGAATCATCTCTGCTTTGTTTATTTAACATTAACTTTGGAACATTGTATATCGTCTAGTACCTATATTTAATGTAATGAGGATGTATAAGTGTGAGTTTCTACAGTGTCATGTTTTAAGATTCCTTCAAAAACGTAAGTTTGATTAGATAATTATTCCACATCTACTTAGTTGCAAATTATTGATATAGTACAACAGTCCACATTTTTATTTCCAGGAAATACTCTGAAACCTTTACTAATGTCCAGCAGAAACTGACACTAGCACTTCTAACAGCGAAAACGTAATAATAATGCGTTTGAAAATAAGAGTTACTTACTGAAACGCATCTCACATAGCATAAATAAAACATCAGCAAAAGTAACTGTGTTGTACTATGATTATTTGCTTACCAGTCTAAGAAAATGTAGTGTGCAGTGAAACGTGCACATTTTATTTCTTACAACTGATACAGACAACTGACAGTACGAGGGAGCGTGGAATGGAAACCTCAGTTAAACTTTGTGTGTTGTGCACACATACAAGTCACCTGTGTCATTTTTCGATACAGTCTCCTCCACGATCGATGCACGTCGTCCAACGCTCCCGAAGTGCCAGAATTCATGTATTAAAAAATTATTTCGGGAGACGGCATAACCACTCGTACGCCGCGGATTGAAATTTCGTTTCTTTTAGGGGTCCAAACGTACGAAAATCAGTTGGGGCAAGGTCGGGCGCTGTGTCCGATCGCAGAGCGTCGGCTACAGACGTCGCACCACGCGTGACAGACGGGTGTCCCCGTACCGTACCTTCAGTCTGCAATAAATGTCTATAGGTTTGACACCTTCTTTCAAACAGGTATACCAACTTACAGACCACTGGCGTGCACTTTCGATTTTATATTACACTTTTTAAGGTTTTCATTTGACTCTCCCTCATATATATATGTTAGCTTATTTTTCAACAGTCTCCATTTTGGTTTAGGCACTTGTTGCATTGTATGATGATTTTGAATATTGCCTCCTCGTAGAAATCCTGTGCTCGTATTATCGCACGGTGTATCACCTCCGCATCCAAAGCGAAACGTTGGCCTCAACAGTCCTCATCTGTGACTCTTTTCTATACCGGCCATAACTTTTGACAAAATTCTGAGACATGCTGACGAGGCATTACAGTGCTGACTTGGTCATTACAAGGTCGTTTAATAAGCTCTGTCGCTCAATAAGACGTGGCGATCTTAGGTTCGTCATTTCATTTTTCTAAAGTTGGTACCACTTTTATGTACACACGTGAAGTTTCGTGTAGATCTGATAACTCATTCCTATATTTACTGTTGACGTGTCACAGTGTATTAGTAAAATGAACAAACTGAATACGGTGCAGTGATAAAATTCTTATTTTTGGAAGGTGTAGCACCAAACCAAATTCATTTACAATTGTTAAAAGTGTATAAGTAGTAAGATGGGTTGCTCAATTGAAATGTGATCTTGTGTCAAATGTGATTAGTCTTGAAGAGGATCCACGTGAAAGACGTCTGAAAGGAGCATCGACACCAGAAATCGTTCCAAAAACAGGATGTGGTTTTGTAAGATCTTTGATTAACAGAGAGAGATTTAATAGAAGCTTTAGGCATACCGTTAGGCAGTATGGGTAGTAACTTGGCTGTAGCTTTAGCCTTCAAAAAGCTGAATGCAAAATGGGTGCTGCGTTCACTAACAATTGACCAAAAACACATTCAAATGGGACTTTCTCAGCAACATTTAGAGCGTTTTAGATAGCATAAAAAGGATTTTGTGCGGTATTTCATCGCTACGGGTGAGATGTGGGTCTACCACCATGATCCTGAATCAAAACAAGAGGCTCAGGAGTGGTGCGAACCCGGTACGCGGCTCCAAAGTGAGTTAGGGTCCAGGAATCGGCCAAGCAGATGTTAGCGTCACTTTTTTGGGATGGAAAGGGAATTTTGTTCATAGTTTACCTCCAAAGTGGTAAAACAATAAACTCAGATTATTATTAAAACCTTTTCGACCAGCTGGATGTAAAAAATTCTTGAAAAAAGACCTGGTTTACAGAAGAAAAAATATTTTTTCATCAAGACAATGTACCTACTCACATTGTTCAATAAACCATCATGAAAACCAGTGAATTAAAGTACGCATTGTTGCCACATCCACCCTATTCGCCAGATTTTGTTCTCTCTGACTTCTGGCTGTGCAAAAAAATTCATGCACGGAAAATGATTTTCATCGATCAAAGAGTTAAACCTTCTGGATTCTCACTTCAGGGACATTATATTGAATCATAAAATGTATTTAAAAAAATAAAGTCATGTTTTTCTTTCCGAATGACAAAACTACATTAAACAACCTTGTATATATACCACGTATTTATAATCTGAACAGTAAATCTTCCAACAAAATGAAACGTTAATTCTGTTGCTTCATCAATCTTACAAATATACAAAATCAAAAATTTCCCTCAAACCTGTTTTGGGCTTGACAAGTCTTAGAATAAATCACATATAGTACTATCCATTTCATTTTAGTATAAATTATAATTTGCTTACTGGTGAAGTCACCAGATTTTTTTTTTTTTTTTAGTCAGTCATCCATAATACCAAAATAAACCATTCTGTTTCAGGCAGTGAAATGAATAAACAGTGTAGAATGTAGTTTTGGCTCAGAACAAGATCTCAACATTTTGTCAATAAAGAGCCACACGAATTGGCCTATTTGAATTCTTAGTATCTTGAAATTTGTTTATCATAGTAACATTATCCAAAACTTGAATGCAATAAAAAAAAAAAGGCTGAAATACCAAGGTATAAAGGGCTGGCTTTTTGTGATGGAATTGTACCAGGAATACTGGCAATTTGAATTTAATTTAGATTAAGAAGACTTGTTCTGCAACAGGCTGTGGCAAAACTATACCTTGATGATGTATTCTTTTAGTCATTTAAATAGGTATCATAGAAGTATGTGGTGTATAGAGTTGTATATTAAAAGAATACTTGCAAATGTTTCTGTCTTTTTTTTTAATTGACAGAATAACTTAAATATATAGAGCACGACACTAAACATATTTCCTTTTTGAATTTTATCTTGAATCTTATGTTTTATTAAAAAAGGGAGAAAGGAAAATGCTTTGAGGCAATAAAAAAAAAAAAAAAAAAATTATGGAGGGAGTAAACCCATCAGTTACCAAAGTAAAATGCAGACGGGGGTGCAAAGGCAAAACAAAAATACAATCACATCTTTCCCCCCCCCCCCCCCCTTCACAGCCCTCCTGAACTTTACTTAGTTAAGTGATGGGTTTAATATTCTTATACCTTTCCAACTATCTTAGTTGGTTTTTGTGTTCGCTTGTCTGTATAAAACTAGATGTGACTCAAGTCGTCTGATGGAATGTGTTAATATAAGCCAGCTTTTGGAATACTGAATGTACGTCTGTGTGTGTCAGGACGGAGAGTGTCGGGGAGTTTGCCGGCCGCCGCCACCAGAGGCGCTACCAGTCGCTGCCGCCCGGCACGTCGCTGGAGCGTCCGCCGAGTGGGAGCGACTACTACCGGGTGAGTACTGCCAGGTGGGAAGACCCTGGCGAGGCTTACCTCAGCAGCGGTTTGTGATCTGTGTGCGTCACCTGTGTGCATTACTTGTGACATTTTCAAAGGATGACGTAACACAAATGACGATAACTCACACGAGGGTACTGTCTGTTCACAGCTCATTGAGGGTGTGATAATAGTCATGCTTGACAGTAGGGAGAGTGAGGGAGGGTTCGAATTCCCGTCAGGTCGTCCTAATTTTGGAATTCCACCGCTAATGATAATATTTAATTAGAATTGCAATGGAGCGCACGCTCCGGTGGCAATTTGCTACCACCCATCTTCACCCTTTCCTGCCATCTATAAATTTCAACTTCAAATTTCTATCAACATTTTTCGCAAATTATTCGTAATTTCTCTTGGTAACTTATTCAAATCCCTGACATCCTTCCCTAAAAATGAGAATCTTCCCACACCCTTGTGCCTGAAATCGAGTGCCAGCTTGTGGTCATGGTCATCTTTTCCCTTCCATGCACTACTTTTCATACCTACTGCAATATCTTTCCATGCCTCATCGCCAGTATACGCCCTGTACACTCCCATTACCCTCCTCCTGTCTTGCAATGAATCCCATTCCAGCTCCTTTATCATATCTGTCACTGATTGCATTCTGCGATAATTTCCAGAAACAAATCTAGCAGCCCTTTTTTGCACCCTCTCCAACTCCTGTATTTGATACCCATAATGTGAGTCCCATACTACACTACCATATTCGAGCAATGGTCTGACCAAAGTTTTGTCACCCAATTCCTTTACTTCTCTCGTGCATCCCCTCATCACTCTCTCCAACAAGTGCAGAATTTTGAAACCTTTTCCTACCACCTGTCCAATGTGCCCTGCCCAGGTAAGCTTGTTATCAAATCTAATGCCAAGATATTTACATTTCAAGTCTTCAGCAAGCAATTGTTTCTCCACCTTATAATCATAATTAACCTCTTGTTTTTTATTTGTGTATCTAATAAGCTGACTCTTCTTTGCATTTATCTTCATCACATGTTTACCAACCCAACTAGATATCCTGTCCACATCACCATGCAACTGTTCTGGACATGATATCTACTTGGGTTCTTTGAATTTCCTGAAGTTTCCACAAGACTACCAAGGTGGTTCCTTCACAAAGCTTTGACTGTGTTCCTTGCCCCCCGTGCCTTTCCACATCTTAATCATCTCAGTGTTGATATGATGTAAAGGCATTAGCCTCAGGAAACCAAGTACAAAGAAAATACAAAGTATGTAGTTGATTTTTGTCCTTTTAGCAACATTTAACAAAATAGTTCCACTTAATTATATTGGGGTAACTTTAAAATATTATTATGAAATACAGGCAATAAAGTTTTCTTTTTGTTGTATGTAAAACTTTGAAACATGAAATACTGATGCCTCTTCTGATATTTAAAGTTCGATTTTGTTTCATAGTACCCTGCACAGTATATTACATTACTGAACACTTTCTCTAAGGTTGATTTTAATTTGTAGCTATATTTTTTCTTTTTCATGTGATATATTCCCCAAAACACAAGTTCTCATTATGTGCTGGAATCCCTCTTATCCAACTACTTAACTATACAGTAAGCTTACCCATCCTACATTCCTATTTTATACCGTGTACAAAAATTCTATCATTTAAAATATGGTTGTTTTTGCCCTTTTGTACCGGCTTACCATCATTGATTGTAACTGGCAGTTTATTTGTTTCCTTATTTCGAGTTGTCGGTGTTTCTGTCTAGTTTTGTGACGGCAGTGTGCCTGTTCCAGGCAAAACAACAGCCCGCCACTAAGTCCCCGGAGACACAGACGTCGACGCCCGCAACCGGTGACGGTCTGCTTCAGGTCTACAGTAGCCGACAACCGCAACCGCAACCACAGGTGAGAAACATTCGCAGTACCGAGTTAACGTCACTAACAATGTAGTACACGAGATCACTGCAGAAATCCTACACATTGCTAGATACCAGTCCCGTGAGGACACATTATCTAAATTATTAGCAGAGCCGCGTGCTGTGGGAGACGACTGCTGAAACCATTACGTCCAACTTAATATTGCTACTTTTGAACTAAAAAAGTCCACAGGTGCGTTATGCGATGTTTTGATGCGGGTGAGTTCACGACTTCCCGTCGCCCACACATTACGACGCGTCACACGTATGATGCGCGTAGGATGTTTTTTCGATGGGTAGAATCTTATGTGTTTGCTGTACTAGCAGTTGTAACATTACAGAGCAATAAGCTAACGAACTGTCACCGAGTGGGGTGGTGTAACGGTTAGCGTTCTGGCCTCACATTCGGGATGACGGCGGTTCGAATCCCCGTCCGGACATCCAGATTTGGGTTTTCCATGGTTTCCCCAGATCGCTCCAGGCAAATGTCAGAATGCTTCCTTCAAGAGGCCATGGCCGAATTCCTTCACATTCCTTTGCCCCCATCCTTTCCCGTCTCTAAAGACCTTTCTAAAAAAAATAAATAAAAAAAAACACGATCTTTCAATTTTCATCTTTGTCAAATATGTTGATATCTGTCATAAGTACTTCATAGTTCTAAACTCTTTGTAAGCAGCAGCAGTTGGTGTATGATTGTCGCTAATGGAGGTAACGCGGCAATGATAATGTCGTATAAGTGTGCAGTAGTAGAATTCTCCAGAGTGAAAATGGTTCCTAATACACGCTTCCACACTGGAACAGAATATTGTCTGTCGTTTACGCCTCGGTCGGACAGACCGAGGCGTACAAACTACGTTAACATTCCTTTAGTGAGTGGATAAAGAAGAATGATTCTTGTGAGAACACTGATTACACTAATCACTGAATTCACGCTAAGTGATTGTACTTTTCACTCGAGCGGACCGGTAATCTCGGATTAATATTATTTTCAGTTGGTGGTTGGCGTATATGTGTTCTTAAAAAACAAAACTGTGTGAATAAACTCACTACAGATTAAACGACTGTGTTTGTGTTGAGTGGTATAATACCCTGTACAGTAGTAAATGTTTAAACTATACCTAGGATTGATAAATTGCTTGAAATTACGTCGACAATCAGCTGTGGCAACCGCATTGTGGAAAAAAGTGTAAACGGAGTCCGAAACCTTCCATTGGGTGGGTCAAAATATCAAGTACCATTTTTATGAATAGAACCGCGTAAAATATCTTTTTGTTTTCTGTAGCTATAACGATGAAGTGTTGTGCGTCGACAGCGGTGAAAGTATAGATTAAATTATATAATACATAAATATGAATTTTTTTGTTGCAAATATTCTTTATACAAATATGCAGTGTTTATCCAACTTTCATCAAACTGTGCATACATATACTTTAAAACAATTAGAAAAACACTTTGTTTTGATTTATAAAAACCTAAACCCTCTCCTCCGTTCCCCCTTACCTTAATTTCTGTCACCGTTGTTCATACAAAGCCACTGTTTTTATCAGATTTTCATAGTACTTAGCACCAGTATATTTCAATACAAGGCGGTCAGGTAGCTCAGTGGTTAGGGCGCTTACTTCAGAAAGTTTCTCTCTCCGGTCCGGGGTTCAAATCCCGTGGTGAGCAGGAATTTTCAGGAGTTGTATTTGATTGTATGAGCTACGCCGGGACGTTCCGTGGTTCTGATTCCACCTTAAACTGTAGTCCCTGAGGAAAGGAATTGGCCTTCCTGTCTCTGACACAACAGCTCAGTACATCTCCTTTGGGAAGATTCGAAACTTCAATGGCGAAACTTGCCGAGTGGTTACTGTAAGACCAAAAGAACATTGTCGTCATGCAAGACTTGGTCATACAACAAAATCAGCTGCAGCAGAACATCAGATAGAAGAAGACCATAAAATTCAATGGGAGAAAACATAAGTTATAGCACAACCCAAAGGTCTTCTAGAACGAAAAATAAGGGAATCAATAGAAATCTTCAAACATCCCAAAAATTTGAATAAAGACGGCGGCTATGGCTTAAGCAAAATGTGGAAATGTGCACCCGTGGACATTCGCAACACAAAACCTCCAGAGACAAGATCTCTGGAACAGTTGACATCCGCTGCCGGTAACCAAAACAATTAGCTCAGCGACGGAGTTGTGTGAAAACCATCACAAGTGATATTTCGATTCTGGAAACCCTGATCAAGGCACCAGGCTGGGCGCCAAAATGTCGGTATGAATCCATCAATCAACGCAGTGCGATCCCCGAAAAAAGTAAGTGCAATATTTGATTAAGCGAAATGAAGTTTTTAAGAGGTAGAATGGGAGTTAGTAAAATGGACAGGATAAGGAATGAAGTGATTAGACGCAACATAAAAGAGGAACCCCTACAGGAAAGGGTAGAGAGGACCAGACTGAGATGGTATGGACATGTAAAGAGAATGGAGGCTCAGAGAATACCAACAAAAATACACGAAATTAAGACCCAGAGGAAGACCAAGAGATGGATGGCTGAAAGGAGTGGAGGAGAGAGGAGAGGAGAGGAACAAAGTGGAGACAGAGAGAAGGAAATGGAGAGGCTAAGCAGACCAGGGCAGAGGCTGCAATCTGCTGATGATGACTTTGCTCCAAACGACTCCCTTAGCCTCTACAGTTTTCTTTACGTGGTCCATATATCTTGCCCGTCACACGTGCATTAATACGTTCACTGCATTGTGATGTAAACGTGACCCATATGACTCATCCCAATACATCAAGAATCAGAGAATATAAACATCTACACTCAACAAAGGTAAATAAACGAAAAATAAATAATAATTAACATGATGATTTAAATGAAATACCTACTTTTCTCTCAGTGTTGTGGTAATCATTTCTTCGTAGTTGTGTAACTAAATAAAATTGTTACTAAGTAACATGCATAATCTACCTAGGATTGGTAGTAATATCTCTGTCCAGCGCAAGTTCAGCAACGAACCCCAGGATAGTGACGTCAGTGCTACAGTTGTGATGGCGTGGTCACCAAGCTTAGCCCTTTATTAGTATTGATATTTGTCGCCACTCTATTTTTTAGTATGTGGTCGAATTTTACCCCTTAAACTGCATTCTTGCTAAACGATTAATGAACCTGGCATCAAACAATATGAGGCTTTAAAACGTCATAGTTGTTAGTGGTGTCATTACTGGTATGTTTTACTGTTTCTAGGATGCCATCTACCAGAACATACCACAGTCAACGAACCGTTCCCGCCAGCAGGCGGCCATCTTCCCAGACGTATACTACCACAGCCCACCACAGTCCAGACAGGTGCGGCAAAGTCAACTACACATACAGCCATTTCAATACTCACACAATTCATTAACTTTATTTTAAATTTTGTCATTGTTTTTGCTAAATTGTTAATCACTTGCACTTGTAATTTATTCCTATTACTAACTTCCTTATTTATTTGGGGGGGGGGGGATCCGTCTCCCTAATGCCTGAAATTGAGCACCAGCTTGATTTCATGATCACCTCATCCCCTTCACGTATCACATATAACTCCTATTAAACTAAGGAAAAAGGAAACGGCTTTAGGCAATATAAATTAGAAGGAAATGGAAAATGACTCATCAATCACCAAAGTTGAAGGCAGTGACGGCTGAAGAACATATAAGATGAACACTAGAATACATGATATATCGGTTTTAAACGTTATTGATGCTGAAGCAAATGAGTGATGTTGTTTGGGAGGTGTGCACGCGCTGAGCTATCCTACATGACTGGCTGCACCACGAATAAGGTTTAAAACCGATACATTGTGTATTCTTGTGTTCGTCACATATTACTCCTAACTAGACAATTTGTTTCCTGAAATATAGTATGATGATAGTAGTGCCAAGAAGAGTCAGCTTATTAGATACACAGATAAAAAACTAAAGGTTAATTCTTGTTATAGGGTGGGGTCAGAATTGCTTACTGAAGGCTTGAAGTGTAAATATCTTTTGATACCAAATTCAACTGAGCAGAGTACATTGGACAGGTGATAGGAAAAGGTTTCAAAGTCCTTCATTTACTGGAGAGAGTGATGAGAGGATGTACCAGAGAAGTTAGGGAGTTGGGTTACAAAACTTTGGTCAGACCATTGCTTGAATATGGTGGTGTAGTATGGGACACACATTATGGGTATCAAATACAGGAGTTGGAGAGGGTGCAAAGAAGGGCTGCTAGATTTGTTTGTGGAAATTATCGCAGGACCCAGTCAGTAACTGATATGATAAAGGAGCTGGGTTGGGAGTCATTGGAGGGTGAAGAGAGTGCTGGGAGTGTACAGGGCATATGTTGGTGATGGGGCTTGGAGGGATATTGGTCGAAGAATTAGGAATAGTGCGTGGAAGGGGAAAGGCGACCATGACCACAAGATGGCGCTCGATTTCATGCATAAGGGAGGGGGGAAATTTTCATTTGTTGGTAAGGGTGTCAGGGATTGGAACAAATTACCAAGTGTAGTGATGATTAATGTAGCAAAAATGTTTAAAGAATTTAAAATTTGTTAACTGGAAAAGTAAATGGGGGAGGATTTTTTTAACGTCTCTTAACAGCAAGATCTTTACAGATGGGGGGAGGGGGGGGGAGGAATTAAAGACTGCTATTACAAAAGATAATTTATAAAAGGTGGTAATTAGATGACTAGGTTAATTACCACTGGAGTGTTGGCTCCATTGCAATTAAAAATTAATAATAATAATCCTTTTCTTTTTTTTTCTTTGGTAGTCATTCCTGGGATTGGTCTTCCATTCAGCTCTATTCTCTTCATATCTCCTGCAGCCAACATCTTCCATTATCTGCTAGATGTGTTTTAAACGTGGTCTTCCTCGATATCTCTTTCCTTCTGCTATTCCCTCCATTATTGTTTTTAATAAGCTCTCACGTCTTAAGATATGTCCAATCAATATTGTCCTCCTCGTTTTTATACTTTTCCATATTGAGTTATACTCTCCTGCCTTCTCAACAATTTCCTCCTTAGTAATCTTGTCCCTCCAGCTAATCTTCAACATTCTTCTGTAGCGCCATTGCTCAAATGAATTTAATCTTCTTTTCTCTTCTATATCAACTGTCCAGGTTTCACATCCAAACAGGGCAATACTCCAGACATAAGCCTTTAATAGTCTTTTCCTCTTTTAATAGTCTTGCCCAGCTGATGTTATTTGTTGTAAAAATTTGGTTTTGTTGAACACCAATTTTGCTTGCACAATCCTGCATTTCATCATTCTTGTTTTTTCAGATTTTTTTTCTTTATGGCATAAAAATTTACTAGTGCAGATGTGGACCTTAAACAGGAATATGTGTTGCTATAGTGTCAGTTTTATATTTGGGATGTAGACTGTAGTTTTGTGTTTGGTGTGTAGACTGTAGTTTTGTGTTTGAGGTGTAGACTGCAGTTTTCTGTTTGAGGTATAGACTGTAGTTTTGTATTTGGAGTGTAGACTGTTGATTGTGTTTGAAATGTACACTGTAATTTTGTGTTTGGGGTGTAGATTGTAGTTTTGTGTTTGAGGTGTAAACTATAGTTTTGTGTTTTGGGTGTAGACTGTAGTTTTGTGTTTAGGGTGTAGGCTGTAGACTTGTGTTTGGGATGTAGTCTTTAGTTTTGTGTTTGGGTTGTAGACTTTAGTTTTTGTTTGTGGTGTAGACTAGTGTTTCCACTGTGTGTGTAGTTTTAGTTTGTTGTCTGTGTGGCAGCGCGAGGCACAGTCGGACACCGAGGCGCTGCGCCGCCGACCGCCGTCCGCCGCCAGCTCGCCGTCGTCCTCGTCGGTGGCGACGGTGGTCACCCCGACGCGTGGGCCGCGCGACGCGGACGAGTCGTCACCCGGAGGTCGCGAAGTGCAGGCCGCGCTCCTCGGGGGCCACTCTGCCCAGCGAGCACGACAGGTGAAGTGCATATTATGAACTATCAGGAATTATTTGGTTTATTTGGTCATTGATAGTGGTTTCCACATACAGCTTCATAGGTTCGAAATACGTTGCTAACTCATTTCAGGATCTGATGAGAATCAAAATTTATAGAGGATGTTTTGCCACGAGTGCCACATCTAGGGGTAGGAGGGGAGGGGTAAGAGGGGGGTGTTGCGATGGAATGCAACTTAAGAGAGTGGTAGAAACGTGTCTGAACAGTACCAATTTATGCCATGACAAAACTTTTTGAAGTGAAAAATTCTATAGGCACCTTACACGATGTTAGAACAGTGGTAAATCCATAGAAACCACACTCAAACAGATCAACGTTCTGAAAGAAATGGCAGGAAAAGTTGGACTTTAGATCTCTTTCAAGAGGACTAAAATCATGACCAATATTAGGGATTCACCCACAGTACTAAAAACAGAGTATGGAAAAATTAACAAGGTCAATAAATCTAAATATCTAGGTGAAGTAATTCAGACTAATGGGCTTGATAAGGAAGCAAATATATCAAGAGCAAGAAAACTAGAACTAGCTTACCAGCTGACTAAAGATACATACAATAAGGAGAATCTATCAAGGAAAACTAAAATCAAACACTACAACACAGTAATCAAACCAGAAGGACTGTATGCCTCAGAATGCTTGTTCTCTATGAAAACTGGAGAAATAGAAGAGATAGAGAAAAGGGAAAGGAAAATCTTAAGAAAAATTTGTGGACCACTAAAAATTGAAAATGGTGAGTTTAGACACCAGAGGAATAAAGATCTATACAGAGGAGAAGAAATAGAAAGGATGTCAGACACGATCACAAAGAGGAGAATCAGTTGTTTCTTTTGTTACATAGTGAGAATGGATAAGAACAGATTTACAAAAAGAATTTTCAATCATGTTTACAAGAGTAAGATCCAGTGGATCCAAGGAGTAAAGAAAGATATCATTGAGATCAGAATAACAGAAGAATTAATAAAAGATAGAGCAACTGTCAGGAGATTGATCCAAAATTTTAAGCGTTTCAAGGGGAAGTAGGAGAGGAAATGTAGTAATGTATGGAGGGAAGAAAGGAGGAAACAGCAAAGTGAGAGGAGGAAGAACTACTGGAAGTCAAGGAAAGAAGCATCGAAATGAATGCACGAGATTACTTTTCGTGGTTTCTTAGATGGCTGATATCGAAGAGAAGAGGAAGAATTAGGCTTAATGTCTGACGATTGAATGTGGAGCTGCGTCCAGTATGTTTGAGTACTTGTTTTTGGTGTAAGTGTCAAATGTAGGTGAGTGCAGGATAGGGGGTACATGGGTGTGTAGGGAAATTGCCACCGGAGCCTGTGCTCCATTGCAATTAAATTAAATTTAACTGGAAAACCAGTCTTGCATCGGTATGTCGTCACAAACGGAATCAGAACCGCGATAGCATTCTCACAGCCAACTTATGACTGTTTTCAACGAACTTTTTATTTAATTCTCGGACAGAACACGGAAACCCTGTGACCCTTCCACAGAACCCCAGTGTTCTGCAGAACACCTTCTAGGAACCACTGTCCGGGAACACGATTATTACAGTGTGTAGAACATGGATAGAACTCAGTAACAATGGAAGCAAATAACTGTTGCAAGGCTATATTTATATGAAAGGACAAGTGAAAAACACCCAACACTCACCAAAGTTGAAGGGAGGAGGGCAGCACCAACACAAAACAACACACAGACACAAGAAATACAATATTTCGGGTTAAAACCCTTTGTCAAGTTAACAGAAGTGAGGCGCAGCAAATCACAGAATGAAATTGACCATCGGAGGTGGTGGGGGGAGCAACAATAATAGAACCACAAGTATAAATAATAATAGTAATCATTGGAAAAAATAATAATAATAAAAATTAATAAATAAATAATGAAAAACCTCACTATTTTACAATGACTCCTCAGTATATATATATTCTCTCATGTGCTTTGTCTTAGATCATTTTAACCTGTTTACTTCTAATTCACAGGTACACAATTTCAATACACGAAGCAGAAATAACTTGCACAAACCACAAAGATCTCTGTCATTAGTACAAAGAGGAGTTAATTATTCTGGTATACATCTGTTTAATAAACTTCCCAAGAGTATAAAACAGTCTGCAGATAATAAAGATATATTTAAAGAAAAACAGAGATTATCTTATTGGCAACTCCTACTCCATTCCAGAATTTGAACAAATTAATTAATTGTATTCAATATGACCATTTGCAAAACTCGGTTGTAAAAATTAATGTTTATTTTATTGTCTTTATTTGTCTTTGTAATGTATGATTGTTTTCGCTATGATTGTGACTCATATTGTATGTATGTGTACTAACCATGACATGTTTCACATCCCAGAGGTCCTTCCTGAGCAGGGATCCATGAAACAAGACTGATAAATAAATAAATAAGTTTAGTTTTGATTTGGAAGAGGGCCGTAGCAGTTGTGTTGATGACGGGAGCGTAGAAACTGATTTAACTGCATTCATGAAGCTGAACTGGTTGTTAAATATTAATGCGTGATATTAATCAGGCAGAGCTGAAGGGGACGGTGCTGATGGAATGAGTGTCGAGCTAATGATAGAAGCTGTTTCAGTGAGGTAGTCGAGTGTCGCCGTGTACAGTGAGAACTTGTCCTGTCGCAGGTCTCAGGAGTGTCGCAGCCCTCCGGGCGGATGTCGGCTCCCCCCCACGACGGCCGAGTGGTCGCGTCGACAGCAGCCGGCAGCCGAACCCTCCTACGGGACCCCTGCCAAGGTCGGTGGCCAGAGATAAGTACACCCCAGAGGAATATCTTAGGAGGCATAACATCAGGACTGAGTACTGCAATCGTTATCATATGCCACAATGCTGCCCTTGTACTGACCTCAAAAAAACTGTATTGTTTATTAATAATAATATAAGATAATAATATTTAATTAAATTGTAAAGGAGCGCACATCCCGGTGGCAATTTCCCTACTCACCCATCTTTTCCCTTTCCTGCACCCACCTACATTTGCCCTCTGCAAATTTTAGCTATAAATTCTCTCAACATTTTTGGTAAATTATTCATAATTTCTCTTGGTAACTCATTCCAATCCCTGACACCCTTACCTACAAAAGAGAATCTTCCTACACCCTTGTGCCTGAAATCGAGTGCCAGCTTGTGGTCATGGTCATCTTTTCCCTTCCATGCATTACTTTTAATTCTTACACCAATATATTTCCATGCCTCATCTCCAGTATACGCCCTGTACACTCCCATGACCCTCCTCATCCTCCTCCTGTCTTCCAGTGAATCCCATTCCAGCTCTTTTATCGTATCTGTTACTGATTGCATTCTGCGATAATTTCCACAGATAAATCTAGCAGCCCTTTTTGCACCCTCTCCAACTCCTGTATTTGATACCCATAATGTGAGTCCCATACTACACCACCATATTCAAGCAATGGTCTGACCAAAGTTTTGTAACCCAATTCGTTTACTTCTCTCGTGCATCCCCTCATCACTCTCTCCAACAAGTGCAGAATTTTGAAACCTTTTCCTACCACCTGTCCAATGTGTCCTGCCCGGTTAAGCTTGTTATCAAATGTAATGCCAAGATATTTACATTTCAAGTCTTCAGCAAGCAATTTTCTCCCCACCTTATAATCATAATCAACCTTTACTTTTTTGTGTATCTAATAAGCTGACTCTTCTTTGCATTTATCTTCATTCCATGTTTACCAACCCAACTAGATATCCTGTCCAGATCACCCTGCAACTGTTTACAATCCTCTATTGTTTTGATTCTTTTATACAGCATTATGACAACTGCAAAAAGTATAATTTCTGATAGTAAACAATAAACACAATTATTCATTAGAATAATGAATAGCAATGGTCCCAATACGCTACCCTGTGGCACACCCATTTTTACTTCCACTTCTTTTGATACCGCATTTCCTACCCTAACTTTCTGTTTTCTTCCTTTGAAAAATTGTTCTACGCAGCAAATCACTTTCTCATCCACTCCAATAGTTTTTACCTTATTTAATAGAATTTTACGGCTCACTCTGTCATAAGCCTTTGAAAGATCTAGTGCTCCATGTTAGTTATATCTTAATAGGGATATCATCAGGAGTGAGTACTGCGATCATTATCATATGTCAATATGCAACCCTTATTCTGACCTTAAAAGACTATGCTGTGTATTAATAATTTATAATGCACCTACAAAGTTCTTCTGATTTTCTGACATGATTCTATTGTCATAAATTGAACTAAAAATAATTGGGTTTAAAATTATAAAAATGTTGGTGTAGTTATAGATAATAAGCTTAAGTTTATAGATCATGTAGATTACATACATAAAAAAGTAGCAAAAAAGATAAATGTTATTTAAAAATAAAGAAAACTGTTATTTAAACCAGGCAAAGAGCTATTGTTTAAAGCAATTGTTCTGCTCCACATTATTAATGATGGCAATCAAAAGAGAAATTATGAAGTTGGAAAATAGTTTTAATAAGGGAATGCGGGCTGTTCTAAATAAAAGACGAACTGAAAATGTCAGTAATATGATTAAGGACTTAGGATATTTGTATTTTGAAAATGAAATAATTAGGGATGTACTTAGTTTTGTATATTTGTTGGATTGTTACCAGGATATGTGTCTCGATTAGTAGAAAAGAATAATGATGTACGTAATTATAAGACAAGGCAGGCGAATCATTCCCATTCAACTTATAAAAGAAACAGTAAAGCACAGAAAACAGTGATGCACAACGGTTTAAAAATATTTAACAAATTACCTGAAGAAATAAATAGGACCAAAACTATTACAAGTTTCAGAGAAAAGCTCGATAAATGGCTAAAAGGGAGAAATAGCAATATTTTATTGTGAAGGATTTTATGAAATTAATACTTTGCTTGCTTTTGTTTTTTTTTATTTTTTATTCTTAATGTGATGTATGAATTTTATATATATATTAGCCATAGGCTGTTTGAAAATAAGTAAATAATATAAAATATAGTGTATTTATTACATATGCCTGTTTTTCAGCATTGTATACATTGTAAGTGAATAATGGAACTCTCATGGATTTCTTTGTCGTAATACTCTCATAATGTATGATCCCTTTAACGGCACACAATTTTACATTCATTCCAGTCACCTTTAGATGATTATAACATAAATTTTTGAAAATTTAACAAATAGGGCGGGTAAGGGACATTACACAAGACGTGGAAAACTCGGGAAGAATTTTCTTTAGATTACCTTCAAGGGTACCAATTTTCAATTTTTGAATTGAAAACTTTTCGTAGGCATGCTGTAGGCTGGGGGTGAATCTATGAATTCGTGTCACCAACACGCTACGGCATGTTGTGCTATGATATACATGTTGGAGGCTTTTTGGAAGCACACAGTTTTTATCCAATTTTGATGGAACTTTGCATGTGTATACTTTAAAACAAATAGAAAATTACTGTTTACATTTGATTTGTAGTAACCTAAACCCTCTCCTCCTCTCCCCCCCTCCCCACACCTTAACCAGACAGACGACATCGTTTTCGTTTGAATTTATTGCATAACATGTGAAATTCTTTAATTTATGAGTGCAATGAAATACTTCTTCGGCCAACCTATTAAGTCGCAATGAAAGGAGGGATAATATTAGTGAAATAAGATGCCGTACTGATGTTTTTATGTGTTCTTTCTTTCCACGTTCTGTTCGGGATTGGAATGCACAGAATTAGGATTGGTGCTTAGCACCCTCTGCCACCCACAATATTTGTGAATTGTGGAGTATAGATGTAGATATGTATTCTAGATATGTAAACATATGTTAATGCCTCATTTACAAACATAACTGCTCACCTTCTGCATTATATGTTGGCAGAAATGGAATACTATATACGCAAAGTGACAAGGGACAAATGCATCATGAAAAAGAACTGTGTGAGTTTTTTCTCTCTGGCAAACTGAGTCTGCGGTAGATGCCCTGGGTTGACGTTATGACATTGTGCTTGAAGCTTTACACTGATGACGTGCCTCACTTGCAGACGGTGTCGCCGCGGCGCCTGAGCCGACGCGAGGTCGAGGCGCTGCACTAGATGCCCTGGGTCGACGTTATGGCTTTGTGCTTGAAGCTTTACACTGATGACGTGTCTCACTTGCAGACGGTGTCGCCGCGGCGCCTGAGCCGACGCGAGGTCGAGACGCTGTACTAGATGCCCTGGGTCGACGTTATGGCTTTGTGCTTGAAGCTTTACACTGATGACGTGTCTCACTTGCAGACGGTGTCGCCGCGGCGCCTGAGCCGACGCGAGGTCGAGACGCTGTACTAGATGCCCTGGGTCGACGTTATGGCTTTGTGCTTGAAGCTTTACACTGATGACGTGTCTCACTTGCAGACGGTGTCGCCGCGGCGCCTGAGCCGACGCGAGGTCGAGGCGCTGTACTAGATGCCCTGGGTCGACGTGCTTGAAGCTTTACACTGATGACGTGTCTCACTTGCAGACGGTGTCACCGCGGCGCCTGAGCCGACGCGAGGTCGAGGCGCTGCACTAGATGCCCTGGGTCGACGTTATGGCTTTGTGCTTGAAGCTTTACACTGATGACGTGTCTCACTTGCAGACGGTGTCACCGCGGCGCCTGAGCCGACGCGAGGTCGAGACGCTGTACTAGATGCCCTGGGTCGACGTTATGGCTTTGTGCTTGAAGCTTTACACTGATGACGTGTCTCACTTGCAGACGGTGTCACCGCGGCGCCTGAGCCGACGCGAGGTCGAGGCGCTGTACTGGCAGACGCAGCGCCTGCGGCAGGAGCTCGCCGCCCAGAAGAGGTACCTCGGCTTCGGAGATGGCTCGCCACAGGGGTGAGCGCGCCACGACTGTCTCTTCACTCTGCATACGTGTCTGGTTTGAAAACATTTAAGGGCTTTACTGAAGTGTGAGATACCCATAGGACTACGCTCTGCTGCATCAAATTATAATGTCATTCCTGAAGTAGCACGGGGTATATTGGGAATTAAAAGAAGTTGTACCACACAGAAAACTTCAATATTCAAGTAAAATTGATTACATTGATTGCTGGACCAATAAAATCCACAATGGCAGTGGTCATAGATAGAGCTAATTCTAGGCTGCAAATCATAGGTAGAATTTTGAAGAATTGTAATGCTCATTCAAAGGAGAAACCATGGACACCAACACTTGGACTATGAGGTGTGCCTATATATATATATAACTAAGCAAGGATAGGGAAATACCACCCAACACTTACCACAGATGAAGGTGGCTGGGAATTGGGGGGGGGGGGGAGAAAAAAAAAGCATTCAGCCTTATTCGTGCAGAAGTATATATATATATTTATAAATTGCTATAAAAATATTGTTTTGAATTTATTTATTTATCATATGATTATTTACGAGGTACACAATAGGAAATGTGAATATCACAAGCTTGTACAGTTTCGTATCTCGAGATCTAATGTCTTAATCCAGTCAGCTGCACTGATCGACGCATCACGTATTTCCGCCGTTGTTCCCTTGTAGGCCCAAAGAGGACAGTCAGAAACGATGTGTTAACTGTCTGTAAGGTGACTCCACAGTCACAATTTGCAGAATCTACCCAGCCCCATTAGTATATTAAGATCTTGACTTCACCTGCAGAAGCTGTGTATACCTTCTGCTGTAGTTTCCTGTTCAAAGTTTCTGGTACACAGGATAGTAAAGTAAAAGTTCTAAAACTGAACCTTGTTTGATTGTCCCGGGTCTGGAAAAGTCCTTACTCAAAGTGATCTGTGCTTGAAGAACATATATTGTAGTTGGATAATGGAAACAAAGATTCTGCCATGAGGCACTGAAATTGAGATAGGATAGGGGAGAAAAAACCCATACCCATCACTCACCACAGATGAAGGCAGGAGGGCAAGACGAACACGTAAAAACACAAAAACAAATAAATTGCACAATATTTCAACACAATTAAGACTCGTATATATTGTAGTTGAGTAGATATGTTAGTATTCTAGTTTGTGTAGCAGCCTGTATAGAGTGCTTAGTTCTCATATTGTATACTCTCTCTCTCCCGTAGCAGCCGCTCGCTAGCGCCCTACCCGGCTCACGGACGTTCGCGCAGCGTGTCGCCCGCACAGCCGAGGGCCGCGTCCGTGTACGACGGCTACGGCTCCACCAGGTACGTCACCGACGACAAGTTATGGGGACAATAACCCACCACTTACCACAGTACGAGGGCCGCCACGGGTGAATAACTTGCGAAGTACCATATATCGATGGATAACCTCAACCATGCTCAAGAGCAGGGTTTTTCAGACTCGCATTCCACGTAGCCCTACGAAATTTCCCAAACAGTGTTGAACCCCTTCAAAAAAAACTGCCTTTTTATTTATTATTTAAAAAAAGGATTTTTTGGTAAAAAGAAAGGTAATACCATCACAAAGAGCAATTTGTTATTAATTAATTTAATGCATGGGCTTCTCAATTCACCGTGTTGTACGTTTCGCTTTTGAGACACCCAGTCAGCCGCCATAACGTAAATTAACTTGCGAACAACTTTGTTTCTTGAGGTTTGCACACTCTATTACTCCAGTGTGTTGTGTGTTTGTGTCCGTCTCACGTGTCGTTCACTCGTCGCAGTACTCATACCTGGATAAGTGATGGGTTATTCTCTGTATCCTTTGTTATTTATGTCGCCTGAAAGCCACTTACTTTTCCCTTGGTATCATCAATAGATATAATAATGTTATAAATTTATGTTTAAGATTTTTAAAAATGAGTTTCTAGCAGTATTAATAACCTGTATGTCTGTTTGGGCAAACGAGATTCACTCAAAAACTTCTGGTCGGATTCTGATGGGGTTTCAAATAGTGTGAGGGGAGAGACGCAACCTGATGTGGCTTCAGGTGTTATCACAAGTTCTCACTGAAAGTTTTCTTTGCAATGACTATCAGTAATTTTCAGGGTTTACGGCTCTGTAATATATTTACTAACTGCAGTTTTTACGCACAGAATGTTCTGTGTAGCCTTGTTGAAAGTCACTAACTCTATACTTTTATAATTACCCATTACATAGGGTGGTGACAATACTAGAACAACAGGAAAAGTAAAAAAAAAACCTAAAAATAAAACAAAAACTGATTTCTATTTCTATCAATGTTTCCACTTTAAATAGATTTAAAAAAATAAAAATAAACCCTGATGTTATGCATTTTTTCCACAGTTTACAGATTTTTAATAGAAAAAAAAAATAAAAAATTTATTCAAGGTTTCATAATCAGCAGTAGGATTTATTATTGTGCTCATTATTAACAAATATCAACAACATTTATTACATTTTAAATACCTATTCAATAATACCTCACCCAACACAATTCTTGAAAAAAATTTGTTGTCTTTATAGGGAGGTAAAATGTTTTTTTTTTAGTCTGTTTTGCAGTCAATAAAATTCATATTTGTAGGAAATTTCATCACAGATTGTTTGTTGGTGGAGTAATTACAACAATATCAAAATAGATAACCAACATATCCAAAACCATTGTTGTTAGAAGTCCTCATTTTCTACAATTTATTCTTTTTTGATTTTATGTTTGGAAAATTGGAGGGTTGGGGGAGGAACATGATTATTTAGCTTTAGGAGCTGATGTAGTGTGAAATAGACAAAACAAGTTTAAAAAAACCAACACTCTCGATGGAAAAATTGATGAAAAAACATTTAATTGCTCTTTTTTTGTGTGGTGGGAGAGATACTGCAATATTTTTGGTTTGGCATGTGATCATGGATTTTTTTTTTATTATTCTTGCTGCAAATACTCTCTCTCATTCATCTCCAAAGTAGCAGAATTACATTACTGTTGCGTACAGTTAAATAGAGAGGGAGACGTGGTGATGTTGTATGTAGTCAGTGTGTCTGCCAATACAGAACAACAATACTGGAGCACGATCTAGCGGTAAATGTGAATACAATTCACTGCGTCTGTAGTTCAGGACGATCTACACTCTCACTCGACACTAGTGTCTGGACGAGTGTCACTCGACAGTGTAAGCTGACCGTGCTTCTTGTTTATTGTTCCCCTTGCTGGTCCTCAAATTTTGGGCCAAACGAATTCAGTACTTGGGCCACGAATGATTGAAGAACATTAATTTACACTCTAAAAGGCATTTATTGAGTGCAAATTGTTAAATACGGCGTTATAACACACTCTGAACGTTGTCTCGACCACTCCAGCCGACATCCAACACGTCGAGTGTTGCGTTCACAGCTGTTTGACGCCCGCCTGTTTTTTTTTTCTGGCAGCCCCCTCGCACTCTGCTGCGTGACGTGTGAGACAATATTGAAGCACGTATATTCTAAACAAATTACTCCAAATGTGAAACCTCTCTTATACAAAAATACATATAAATTTTACAAAGACTTTTACATTCTATATATATTTGGGTTTTGTACGATTTCTATGCTCGGGTATTAGCTCTACTTTTCCGATGTTTGAATTTACCCCCACCATTTTCCCGACTGGCGGTGTTTCTGTGAGGCAGTCTCCAGCTGCGCCCACCTCTCAATGTTCTCCCGTTGACGAAGGGTTTATCCTGAAAATTACATTATATTTGTGTTTGTGCCTTTTCTGTGTGTTCACACCCCACATCCATCATCTAAAGGTAAGTGGTGGCTCATTTCCATATCCTAATTTTATTCCTTTCCGCTACTTAACGTCTTGATTTCATATATATACGTCACATCAGTCACACCTGTTCCCTTTACCAAGCATAGTGGGTGAATGGCTAACGTTCTGGCCTCACATTTGGGAGGACGCAGGTTCGAATCCCTGTCCGGGCATCCAGATTTGGGTTTCCCATGGTTTCCCCAAATCACTCAAGGTGAATGCCGGGATGCTTCCTCCAAAAAGGTGACAGTTGAATTCCTTCCCACTGCTTGTCCCTAGACCCATCCCGCCACTAATGACCTTTCCTGTCGACGAGGCGTAAAGCCATAAAATAAACTGAATGCCCTTTGCTTTATTAGTTTTTGTTCTTCAGCAGTTCACAAACTGCGCAGAGCATTGCTGTCAATCTCTTATTAGTATCTTTCATAGTTGGTAACTAACGTCCAGACACGTATCTATCCTCTGTGTGTAGTGAACCTGCAATCTAGTTTCCAGTCGTGATGTTCTGGCTTCGCATTTGGAACGATGCAGGTTCGAAAACCCTGCGCCCGTCCAGATTTCAGGTTTCTTTTTTTTTAATTCAGCGCAGGCAAATGATAGGATAGTTTTTTTAAAAGACCATGTCAAAACTGCTTCCCATTCCTTATTCACAGACCTCAACAAAATATAAACCTATAAGCATAAAAAAACACCAGTCTAGTTCTTGGTGAGAATCGCTTCTACTGAACAATTATGTGGTAGATATTTTTTGCAGAATTTGTCTTACATTTCTTGTTTTTGATATCTCTGGCTACCAAAGGTACTAGTTAATTACAGCAAAAAACAAAAGGCAATTCAGAAAACATATAAAAATGTCTAGTAATCATCTTAGATATGTGTCATGACAATGTTTTTGATGTGTTGGTGTTGTGAGTGGTGTGTTGGCAGGAGCCTGAGCTTGCCGCGCTCGCCGCAGGCCGAGAGTCTGCTGGAGGCGCTGCACGCACAGCAGCAGTTCGTGCGGGGCGCGCCACACCGCAACACCGTCGCCGCCATACGCAGCGCCACACCCACCATCTACGAGGAGTACGCCGCACAGCAGCAGGTCGGAGCAGGCCTCAACAACAAACCACACGCACACACACGCACGCACACACACGTCTCATTTAATTGCAATGGAGCACACTCTCCGGTGGCAATTTCCCTACACACCCATCATCCCCCTTTCCTGCACCCACCTACATTTGCCTTCTACAAATTTTAACTTTAAATTCTTTCAACGTTTCTGCTAAATTGTTCATCATTTCTCTTGGTACCTTATTCCAATCCCTGACACCCTTACCTAAAAAAGAGAATATTCCCACACCCTTGTGCCTGAAATCGAGTGCCAGCTTGTGGTCATGGTCATCTTTTCCTTCCATCCATTACTTTTGATTCTTCACCAATATCTTTCCATGCCTCATCGCCAGTATATGCCTTGTACACTCCCATGACCCTCCTCATCCTCCTCCTGTCTTGCAATGAATCCCATTCCAGCTCTTTCATCATATCTGTTATGGATTGCATTCTGCGATAATTTCCAGAAACAAATCTAGCAGTCCTTTTTTGCACCCTCTCCAACTCCTGTATTCGATACCCATAATGTGGGTCCCATACTACACTACCATATTCGAGCAATGGTCTGACCAAATTTTTGCAACCCAATTCCTTTACTTCTCTCGTGCATCCCCTCATCACTCTCTGCAACAGGTGCAGAATTTTGAAACCTTTTCCTACCACCTGTCCAATGTGTCCTGCCCAGTTAAGCTTGTTATCAAATGGAATGCCAAGATATTTACATTTCAAGTCTTCAGCAAGCGATTCTTTCCCCACCTTATATTCATAATTAACCTTTTGTTTTTTATTTGTGTATCTAATAAGCTGACTCTTCTTTGCATTTATCTTCATCCCATGTTTACCAACCCAACTAGATATCCTGTCCACATCAGCCTACAACTGTTCAGTGTTCACTTGTTTTGATTGTATTGTATACCATTATATCATCTGCCAGAAAACTAAGTCATGTAGTGAGAAAACTTAAAATATGTCAATAGTATGTCTTGATAAAGCAATGTGGCTGTACCGGTCTCGGTTTTTTTAGATTGCTCCAGACAAATTTTGGGACAATTATGTAAGATAGTTCACAGGCACATTCTGTCATATCCCGTTTATCCCTTTGCCCACGTATGTATTGCAGACGGCCAGGCATCCACAAACACACAAAGGTGAACACATGTAACAGAGTATTGAACTGAATTCTTAAAAAAGTCACTTAACAGTGTGATTGATTATAGTCTCATTGCAATGTTCCCATCGTCTGTACTTGTTGGACATCAACATATTGTGTGTTATGTTTGTGTGTTCCCAGCTGCATTCATCTGTGGTAAGTGTTGGGATTAATTTCAATGATATCGTCTACTTTCACTGTCCAGACCATTTCTCTTCTCACTATCACTATCTTTGTGTTGCATGATGGATAAAAGTTATCAAAAATTTCTGATAAGCATAATTTGTTTCATCTCTACCATTTATATCACTTCTGTTCTTATCAAACTGAGTTAATACTGAGGTTTCAATGTGCAGAAACAGCTTACTATAAAGTAATGGGGAAATCTGTGAGCTCTATTAATATTTTGTTGCTGGAAAAAGGAAGGTTTCGCACATTTGAGGTTGTTTATTTATTTTTGGACAGGCTGCTCAACGTGATGCAGCACAGCGCCAGGGTGGCCAACCTACGCCCATATTCAAGAGGGGCTCGCTGCAGCGAGTAGACAGTGCCGCCACCACGCCAAACTCGACCGCACCGAAGAGAGTCAGCTTCACCGGCAGCAACAGAGGTCAGAGAAACATCCCCCGCGTCAGGTGACACGGTCTGGCGTCGCATTTAGCTGACGGCTCTGGGGATTCCCAAATTTTGTCTCTTCTCTGGGTTAATACTGGGGAATATGTTTCAGAAGTGCTATATATATATATATATATATATATATATATAAATGCATACCCTCTAATTCTTTTTAAATCACTATAGCTTACTTACATAAGAAATTTTATCCTCGTACGATGACATTAACCCATGCCGAGTAAACCCGAAAGTTTACGAGATGCTTACTTTGACTATCACTCGATATTGTGACTACATCATTAAAATTTTGTATAATTCTGGGTTAATAATGAAACTCGGACAGCAAAAAATTATACTTAACTGATAAAATTATTTAATGTTACTACCTGCTATAAACACAGTTGTTTAGCTGTAAATATAAGATTCCTTCTGGATGAAAGTACCAAGCAGAAGGTTTTCTTTCATAATTCCGTCATTTGATGACAGCAAGGTTGAAAAAATAAGAAACAGCCATGGACCAAAAAAAAAGAAAATAGTAATTAATTGCGAGAAAGCTGCTGACAGACAAATGATAAATTGAATTAAAAAAATCCGGAATTAATATTTTTGATTCTCTGTAATGGATGAAGTACAGTACTAATCAGAAAAACAGGTACATTAAGTCTGAACTCATGACTTAAGGCAAAACGATGTGCGCTTTGGCTGAAATCAGTTATAAGTTTTTCTGTGAGAGATGCATTTATGGCCAAAGATTCCAGAATTTACGGTTTTGCTCCGTATAACATGAAGAACTATGTTGCCGATCTAGATAAAAAGTATCTCATATGTATATAAACTATCACTATCCAAAGTTTTGATTAAATGCATTAATTAGTTTCTGTGAGACGCATACTAAGGTAGACAAAATTTTTAAAATTTACTATTTTGGCATCTATATATCGATCAATAACTATGTTTTCAAATCTGTACAAAAATGTTCTGTATTTAATCTAGTGACATTAGTTACAACTTTGTTACTGTGTTGTTAGAATCTGTCTGTCAGTTTTTCCATGATGCATGAGAATACATATAGACAGACAAAAATTCTAAACTTGATAATTTGGATAATGGAAACAAAGAAACTGCCATGAGGCACTGAAAATAAGATAGGATAGGGAAAATAAACAGTTACCCGTCACTTACCACAGACGAAGGCAGGAGGACTGGACGAACACGTAAAAACACAAAAACATAAACACAAATGCGCAATATTTTGACATGAACATTAGTCATGTGAGAAGCGAGACATCTGGTAGGGGGAAACAATCAAATAACTGATAATTCCAGCATCTTAATTATCGGTAGTGTATATTGCAATTACTCTCTTTCGATTTTTTTTTTTTTTAATCTACAGATGCAACTTTTCAAATTCAAAGCATCCATACGGCTAGTTTGAATAGTACTACATTTATATTAAAATATCTTCAGGTCCTTTTAGATTGGAGAAAAAGGAAACTAATTTCATTTTAATACAAGTACATCTGGAAAAATAAAAGCAAGGATTTATCTGAGAAGCAGTAGGCTAAGACAATCTTTGGAAAAAGATGAACGATAATAAAAAATGAAATTTCAATTTTTTGCTGTTAACAGCAAGAAAGTTGAACTCAAGTGGGAGACTGTAATATTGGAAAATTAATCTAAAATACTGATTAAACGTCTATCCCAGGCAGTGTGGAATTGTCTGAGATATCCCAGCTGTGTTTAAAAACTATTTTCATCCTACAAGAGGACATATTATTCTTGAATAGATGGTCAGGTAGTGATTTATTTTATGAACAGTTCCAATAAGTGAAGTGTGAGTTTAAACAAGACAAGCCAAGTTATTGTATGATTCATGTTAAATACTCTGATCAGCCAAAACATTACGGCCACCTACTTACCACCATATTGGTCCAACTTTTGAATGGAATACGGCATTGATTAGGCGTAGTACAGATTCTACAACTCCTTGGTAGGCTTCCAGAGGTATCTGACACCAGATGTCTACGCACAGGTCGCGCATTTCCCTTAAATTACGGGCCGGTGGTTTGTGGGCGCGGCGGCTGGGAACGAGCATCTCTGAAACGTCGAGGCTGGTCGGCTGTTGGCGTGCTACTGTAGTGAGCATCTATGGAAAGGGGTTGAAGGACGGTGAAACCACGACTGGGCGACAAGGTGGTGGACGTCCACGGCCTCATCACAGAACGTGGAGGTCGGAGGCTTAAAGCAGGATAGGGGGCGAACTGTGGCAGATCTGATGAAAGTGTTTCAGAGCACAAGAATCCTGATTCTGCCACAGATCGCCGCCTATCCTGCTTCACAGAGTGGGCAAGCCTCCGACCTCCATGTTCTGTGATGAGGCGTGGACGTCCACCACCTTGTCGCCCAGTCGTGGTGTCACCGTCCTTCAACCACTCTGCGTAGACGCTCACTACAGTAACACGCCAACAGCCGACCAGCCTCGCCGTTTCAGAGATGCTCGTTCCGAGCCGCCGTGCCCACAAACCGCCGACCTGTAATTTAAGGGAATTTCATGACCTGTGCGTAGACATCTGGTATCAGATACCTCTGTAAGCCTACCAAGGACTTGTAGAATCCACTGCTGTACTGTGTTCAAAATGTGGAACAATATTCTAGTAAGTAGGTGGTCATAATGTTCTGGCTGATCAGAGTATATGAACAGTGAGTTTCGACATGGTCTTATATGTGACAGGACTTTGAATGTTCATATGTATAAAAAATAATATATTCCTGTGTTTTGTCCAACTTTTCTACAGTTTTGCTATGTATGGTAGTGTAGATTGTAGGTGAACAGGGGGGCTACTCATTTGGAAACCATCAGACTTGTGAAGAACGGATTTCAATCTCCTTCACATATGTTGAAGGGTGCACAGCATATATGTCTGTGGTATAGTCATTTCTAAAAAATACACCCTAGTTTTTGAGATATTCACATGCAAAGAAACGAAAAATTCTAAATGTCTGGTATATAATAAATTATTGACCCTTAATTTCCAATGGCAGTGTGGTATATGTGGCAGGTTGTTAGCTTCATAATTTTCTGACCCGACTTCAAATCCCCACTGTATCAAATATTTTTATTTTTATCTTCAGAAATTGTCATGCTTGACCTTTTTATTTTGTCAAAACTTCACTTACATACTTTTACTGAGTGAAATAATGTTTAAAACAAGTCATATTACATACAATTCAGATTCATTTTTTTCCCTGATATTCTTTGTTTCGTAATGAATTCACGCGTCTACCGACGCATTGTCTCTTTGCAACACAAATCGGCCAGACATCCTTGAAAACTTCATCGCAATCGTACGTCAGGAAACCCTCCATTCTTACATTATTTTTTCACTTTTTGTTCATAAGTTTATTGTTTTGGTGCATTATCAATTGAAATAGTTACTATCGTGTTATTTATTTAATCTTTGTCATTTCTTTAATTGTATATCATCAAGAGGTATTTTGAACGAAATACGTAGCTTTTGGAAGATAGTTTTTTCTTTCTTTCTTCTACACTTAATTTCCTCCAAGAATGGTTGCGTGCATGAAAATAAAATAGTGGGCCTATCCGTAACAAAAAATTAAGCTCAACAAGGAAATGGAAGAACAAGTGACAAATGCTTATAAACATTGCAAAATTCTTGTGTGAGATTCCAGTTTACTAGCAGATTCGCCTCCTGACTTAATTTCACTGGCTCTACCCACTACCGGCTCGCTAGGCCTGTGTCGTAGCTTCACTGTTGGCCGCCATTTTTAATGGTTCACAGGAGGGGTGGGACTTTGGGAGACCAAGAGATGGATGGCTGAAAGGAGTGGAGGAGAGGAGAGGACTGGAACAAAGAGGAGACAGAGAGAAGGAAATGGAGAGGCTAAGCAGACCAGGCCAGAGGCTGGAAACTTGAGGTGATGATGATGATGAATGGGCGAGTCGTATTAGGAAGCCATTGTTGATATATGGGCCAAAATTACGTTTGTTTTATGTGTTATAAGCAATGCGACTTGTTTTAAACATTATTTCACTCAATAAAAGTGTGTAAACGAAGCTTTAACAAAATAAAAAGGTCAAGCTTGACAATTTTTGAAGATAAAAATAAATACAAATATTTGATTCAGCGGGGATTTGAACTCGGGCCAGAAAATTATGAAAGCAGCACCCTACCACATAGACCACGCTGCCATTTCATAAAATGAGGCAATAATTTACTATATAGTTGACATTTAGAATTTTTTGTTTATTTGCATGTGAATATCTCAAAAACTAGGGCTAATTTTGAGAAACGACTATAGCACAGACATATAAGCTGTGTTCGAAATCTGTTCTGAACGGGTCTGATGGTCTCCGAGTCAATGTCGCTCTGAGCCCAGCCCTCCGCGTCCTGGCCGTCCTGATTGAGGTTTCCTGCAGTAATCTAAGTGAACGGTCCTAAATCTCTGTCAGGAGCAACTGACGATACATAACGTACTTACCCATTCCCCAAACAGACGGCAAGACCTTCAGTTCTCCATTAGTACACAGTACGACCTTTCAGTCGGTGTAAAATGCTCGGTTGAGTGAGGCCGTGCGGACGTAAAGCCAAAGACGCAAATACGACCGGGACGTAGAGGCACACAGAATGTCGGCAAAAGTGAGTGAAAATAAGAAAGAAGATTAGGCGTAAAAACGGAGGAAGAGTTAGAAGTTGAGAAGAGATAGACAAAAATACTTTGGAAAATTTTGACACTGCAAAAAAGAAAAATAACTTTTGGAGAAAAGTAAAAAATATAAATGATCATTTATTTAAGAAGAGAGAGAAAGTTACAGACAAAATTAGAAAAATTATATAATTTTTTTTGGTTACTTATATAGTACAGATTATTCACCTTCATTTCTAAATTAAAAAACACATTTGGGTGGTTAAAATAAACAGGTGGAGATCTAAAAAAGATTCAAAATCATTTAATAATTTAAGAACATGACTGATACTGTAAAGTGTGTGGACCACAAAACAAAACAAAATGGATTGACTTCATCAGTATACACTTCAAGAAGTCCTGGGGAAGAAAGTCACTAAACTGTAGCATTAGATTCTATTGAGACTATAAATAGCCATATAGTAAAGATATTCAGATTTTATTTACTCAGTCATTGGCTGTCTTGCCAATAAATCATCTTTCATACAAAGTCCTTGTTTTTCTATGCATGTGTGTATGTGTATTAATAAGGTAACACACAACAATGAAGAATATATTAACAAAGAAAAAAACAGAAATTTGTTTTGCTGGCAACAGGGTCTAACAATAAGGTATTTACAACCGCCTGAGGCATGTCTACAACCAACTGAGACATGTACAATTGCATGTCTACAGTTGGCTGAGGCATGCAGAATTGCGTGTCTACAGTTGGCTGAGGCATGCAGAATTGCGTGTCTACAGTTGGCTGAGGCATGCAGAATTGCATCTCTATAGCCAACTGAGGCATATGCAATTGCATATCTATAGTTGGCTGAGGCATACGAAATTGTGTGTCTACAGTTGGCTGAGGCATATGAAATTGCATCTCTATAGCCAACTGAGGCATGTGCAATTGCATGTCTGTAGCTGCTGTGAATACAGAAATGTGTCTTCAGCCAGCTGCAGGTGCACATTGAGTCTGTGCAGCACGCTGTGCATGCGCTATTGCATGTCTGTAGCTGCCAACAAGCGGAATCTGAGAAGCTCCATGCTAACCTGATTTGTGAGAGCAACAAGTTAACAAGACACCACCACAGAAATTCTCAATTCAGTAAAATGCCATCAAGTTGAAGGTGTTTATTCCTGCTATTAGGAATCAAATGTACACAATGTAATTTTCTCTTTGTGTGTTCGACTGACACTTACGTCTCTGTCTATTTATTGCAGACAGCGGAGATTCGGAGGTATTCTTTGCGGCGTCTCCTAACTACGCGAACGTGCCCGAGGCGAGCTACGGCAGACAGCCGCGACGCGGACAGGCGGACGCGGCACCCGAGCGTCCACTGCCCCCACTGCCCCCCCAGCGCGAGCGGGGAGACGTCCGGCAGCAACTCGTCAGGTGAGACAGTGGGACGTGAGCGTCACTGTACACGTGTTAGTGTAGTGATCAAGTAGAGCCACCTCATAGGAAAAGGGTATAGTGACAAAAAATTACACATTTCTCACCACCCTTCAGGCTTGGTGAGTGACCGTATTTAGGGTATATCGGCCGTAGGCTACAACTGTGGTGAGGGTCCCATATATATATATATATATATATATATATATGGAAAATATTAAGCCTCTGGTGGTCCTAAACCACCATTTGGATCCTTCCCTTGTAAGAGACCCTGTTGCAAAACTTGCGGTATATATCCTCCTACCACTATAATGGCAATCCTACTACTGGTGAAACCTACCCCATAATAGATCATGCCACCTGTACAACCACCCATCTCATATACCAGCTCATCTGCCTCCTACATTGGCCTCACCTCAAACTCATTATGCATCAGAATGAATGGCCACAGACAGACAGTTTACTCCCAAAACCTAGACCTCCCTGTAGCTCACAACACCCGTGACCTCAATAACTGCTTCACAGTCAGAGCCATTAGGGTTCTTTCCAGTCTGAACTCGGCAGGTGGGAATTGGCTTATCAACACATCCTGCAGACTAGACATCCCCCAGGCCTTAATTCCAATCTCAGCCTGTACACCCCTCACTGGCCAGCACAATAGCCTCATATATTTTTCAAAATTTTTCAATTATAGTTATTTTTTGCAACCATTTTAATCTTTGTCATACTCGCGGTTATATTACCTTTGCTCACCCCACCACCTCTGACAGTCTATTGTGTTCTATGATTGGCTGTGTCGAACGCAAGTCTTGCGCAAGCCCAGCCACCTCTGTGTTAACTTGAAAAAGGGGTTTTCACCAAAAATATTGTTTGTACTTTGTCTGTGTATTGTTTTGTGTTGCTGCTACCCTCCTCTCTTCAACTTTGGTGAGTGTTGGGTGTATTCTCCCTTTCTTTTCCTTGTAAATATTGCCTCACGGCATTTCTTTCCTTTCATTGTAACACACATATATATATATATATATATATATATAGAGAGAGAGAGAGAGAGAGAGAGAGAGAGAAAGGGATAGTGAAATGAGCCACTACTTACCTTAGATGATGGTATCATGGGGTGAACACATAAATAAGCACAAAACACTGGAAAAATAATTAATATTTCGGGACTCGGCCCTTCGTCAGCAGGAGAAAATGAAGGACGGAGTGTTGTGTGGGAGACGCTCTCACAGATTGTCTGTTAGTCAGGAACGTGGTGGGGGTAAATTCAAACAGAGGACAGGGAGAGGGGGGCAATGAATTGGAGCTAGTACACACCAATGCAAAATGTTGCTATAAATGCGGAATAATACATTAAAATTTTCATAACATAAATTTGAGATAGTAAAAGTTAATAATTAAACAAAATAAAATCAATAATGATAATAATAATGAAAGAATCTATGTAGTTAAGCATCACCTCTGGTATGTGGTGGATCAATATACTGTAGACAGTGGGCGTGGAGGCAAGTACAGGGTAGAGGGAAGGAGAAGTACTGCCTGGGTAGTATCTCAAGTTGAGACCAGGAGGTTGCCTTGTGCCTAGTTTGTACTGGTAGGCAAGTTCCTACCTTCTCAGTTCAGAGGACTCTGATAGCACGGGCCGTGAAACAAGAATTGAAATTATTAGTGTCACGGGAGATGGCACGGATGGCTACGGGATGTTTTGGATTCCAAGTGGAAACTGTTTGTCGTTGGCCATTCATCTAATGGCTAATGGATTGGTAGTATATTTATATTAGTCAGTTTAGTGATTAATGAAGAGGAGAGACGACTGTGTGAGGTGTGCATGTGTCGGCAGTGTACGGCGTGGTGACGCGGCGGCCGAGGCAGCAGGTGGCGAGTCCGCGTCGCCACACGTCCCCCGCGTCGCCGCTGTTGCCGCTGTCGCCGGCCGCCAGGTGGCAGCAGCAGCAGTCGGAGTCCGAGTCGGGCAGCGAGGCGGGCGAGGTGCAGCGCATCCTCGGCCAGCACCAGCGGACGCGTCGCGCGTCCCACACAGGTACGACGCACCGTACCCCAGGACCACATCACCAGGCTACACGCGTTAGCATGCGCATTCGACTTCTGTGACAGTGCTATCAAAGCAGCTGTTAGATGTCTCATGGTTTAATTATTATTCCATGATCCGGTTTCCATTTTTTTTTTAAATTGGTAGTAAAACATCAGACGTCAAGATACAGTTCACATATAAACACAAAACTCCAACGATTCCATTCGACACTTCTTCCAAAGACAGTACCTACCACTAAAACTGTTCGTTCCGCACTATCCTTGGCTGACGTAAACTTGTCTGTCAGACTCTGCTGCCCACCTTATACAGATTCCATCAAAAGTTCTAGATCACTGCAAACGCTTTTGACTGATATTTTTCAAACTTTAACAATACTTAAACAATTTAAAACTTATTAAATTCGATCATAATTAATACATAATTATTTAAAATCATTACAAAATACTCAGAAAAGAAAATTAAAGATACTTAAACACAAAATTATCCACATAAATCATTTTAAACTGTAGTAAATCATCCTTTAAACATCATAGTTTACCTTAAAACTTGAAATTACAAACATTTGAGAAATTCTCTTGCATAGTTCTGTCCTTAAACATACTAATCAGTATTTACACAATTTCTTTTAATAAAACAAATCCATTTACACCGATTTACAGTAAAATGCAAGACAAACATACAACATCATATGCAATCAAACTCTAGCCGGCTACAAATACTTCATAAACACAATTCCAGTTAAAGTTTAGGTTTGAGGACTGTTGCACAGCCATTAATACATCACCAGAATAAAATGACTTTAACAACGGTAACGAAAAACTACTTAGAAATAGTCATATCTTATTTCTGAAATGCAAAGCTAAACGGCGGCAGCCGTAATGTTGGGTTGCAAACTGAGGAACCATTGTAACAGGTGTACTCCTCATATTTTCATTCAGTGATGTCATATGGCATAATTTTTTGGGGAAACTCTTCACAAAGTAAAAAAGTTTTCATAGCACACAAAAGAGCTATTAGGATGTTGTGTAGGGTAAAACCAAAAACTTCTTCCAGACAACTTTTTAAAAAACTCAATGGACTGCTCAGTATATATATTCTCTAATGTGCTTTGTCATAGATCATTTTAACCTGTTTATTTCTAATTCACAGGTACACAATTTCAATACAAGAAACAGAAATAACTTGCACAAAACACAAACATCTCTGTCATTAGTACAAAGAGGAGTTAATTATTCTGGTATACATCTGTTTAATAAACTTCCAAAGGGTATAAAACAGTTTGCAGATAATAAAGATATATTTAAAGAAAAACTGAGAGATTATCTTATTGGCAACTCCTTCTACTCCATTCAAGAATTTTAACAAAATAATTTATTGTATTCAGTAAGACCTTGTGCAAAAATTAAACAAAAAATAATGTTTATTGTTATTCTCTTTATTTGTCTTTGTAACATAGGATTGTTTTCACTACGATTATGACTCATATTGTATGTATGTCTATTAACCATGACATGTTTCACATCCCAGAGGTGCTTCCTCAGCAGGGATCCATGAAACAAGATTTATAAATAAATAAATAAATTCAAATCTGATATTAGACAAGGCCAGCATTAGGGGTAGGGAGTATGCAGGGCAAACGTACCCCAGGCGTGCAAAGGGGGCCAACCGACCATGGTGGCTAGCTAAATAGGAATAAAATACAAGTTTCAAAATCTGCAGCATTGATTTTGAATAGTTTTGCATTAAAATTTTCTGAGTTTATACACAAGAAGAGAGTTTAAAGTGTTCACATTCCTCTGTCGCAGCCCTGTACAGACTTTGCTGTAGCTCGATGTACCCTGCACGAGGCTAGGTTTGAGGCTACGTATGCGAGCGTACGCATTCGTCTTCTGTGAAAGTGTCATCAAAACCGTCTTTTATAAGTCACCAGAATTAAATTATTTTGATGAAATAAACTAAAAATGTTTCAAATAATTAATTTTTCATTTCTGAAGAGCCAATTTCAGTTGCAGCAGCCATTGGGTTCGGCTGTAAACTAAGCAACTATTCAAATCTGGTTGTAGGCCATTTTTTGCAATTGCTGATAAATAGATTTTTACAAATGAGTCCCGTCTACAATCATTTGTTTGAATGTTTTTTATTTCCGTGACATGTTTCACACTTACAGTGTGGTCCATCTTCAGTGAAGGTATAGTGGGTATCACGTCACGGGCCTGCTTATATACGTAGCACTATTTAGCACTTATACACACATGTATTTTTCAAACATACTGTGTTTGGCATACATGTGCAGCTATAAGTAAGGGCTCTTAAATAAACACTTCGCGCAAGACTCAACTGCAGTATCAAAAACGCACATTTGAAAAAGTTCTACAATTATTTAAAGAGTTCTGTAAAAGTGCATAAAATAAAATACCTTATCATGTTTAATGATAGAGACTTTTTACAGTAAAAGTGATATTTATTCATACTCTTCATAACAAGCTTAACTGGGCAGGACACATTGGACAGGTGGTAGGAAAAGGTTTCAAAATCCTGCACTTGTTGGAAAGAGTTATGAGGGGATGCACGAGAGAAGTAAAGGAATTGAGTTACAAAACTTTGGCCAGACCATTGCTCGAATATGGTGGTGTAGTATGGGACCCACATTATGGGTATCAAATACAGGAGTTGGAGAGGGTGCAAAGAAGGGCTGCTAGGTTTGTTTCTGGAAATTATCGCAGAACACAATCAGTAACAGATATGATAAAGGAGCTGGAATGGGATTCATTGGAAGACAGGAGGAGGGTGAAGAGGGTCATGGGAGTATACAGGGCGTATATTGGTGATGAGGCATGGAAAGAAATTGGTGTAAGAATTTAATGTAGTGCATGGAAGGGAAAAGATGACCATGACCACAAGCTGGCACTCGATTTCAGGCACAAGGGTGTAGGAAGATTCTCTTTTTTAGGTAAGGGTGTCAGGGATTGGAATGAATTACCAAGAGAAATGATGAATAATTTACCAAAAACGCTGAAAGAATTTAAAGTTAAAATTTGTAGAGGGTGAATGTAAAGGGGGAAGATGAGTGTGCAGGGAAATTGCCACCAGAGTGTGCGCTCCATTGCAATTTAATAAAATTTAAAAAAAACCTGGAACGATTTATTTAAAAAAAAAAAAAAACTTTTTGAGTTTAAGCTTATAAATATTTCTTCTTGTGCGACTGAACTTATCTAGCAGATCTGTTTTCCTCTGTTCCCATAATCTCTTCATCCTTTGGCTGTGCTCTTTCCTACGTTCCTTCATCCAAGTGTTCCTTCTTCTAACACACTGTTTGTTGGAAAATTTGTGGTTACTGACCATGCTACTAAATCAAGATCTATCCTGTATGATATCATCTGTTATTCCGATGTCCTGGAGATCCTTTTCGATTTCAATTAGCTAGTTGCTTTTGATTTTCATTGAAATGGCCAGGTTTAGAATTCTTTTGGTTAGTCTCTTGTTACTCATTCTGATAATATTGCCGTAGAATTTAATTTGTATTTTCCCGAATGTGTCTGGAATTTTTTTCCGAACGCTGATATAGTTCGTGTGATTTCCTTTTCGTCCAAATTCCTCCGGTACAAACTGGGCGAAAGATTTTCCTTAAAATTTTCCCTTCTTGCTTTTCAACACCATTAATCAATGATCTGCCCCCAATAATCAAAGTTTCTGATGCGTACAATGCCTCCGGTTTGATTACAGTGTTGTAGTGTCTCAACCTGGCATTTCGGGATATTGACTTTTTGTTGTATCTGTTCCAGGTGATAAATATAAATTAATAATTATTCTTTAATAATTACATCAATACAACTATTGTTGGATTTTATTTATTTGACGGACACGTTTCGCATCTTGTTGAGGTATATTCAGTGTTCAATGTTTTCTGTAATATGGGATATTTTAATGTAATGATTTGAAATTATTCTTACATATAGAAAGCATAAAAATTACATATATTTTCATAACAGTATGGATTATCATGCACAATGTCTTGTTTACATAGTGTAAGAAGGTAGGATTGATATTATCACTTATATTTTCCATTTCTGTTTTGAGGTGTGGATGTTGGTCGCCTGTGAGCTCAACCAGCGCGCTGTCCTGTTTACACTGTTGTACATATTTACACAGTTTGTACAAAACTGGTATCTTATGAATTCAGTCAGAAGCACAGTTTTGGTGCACGACGTTGTCAAACTTCAGTTTTCCTGCGCACGCTGTTGTTGTTCAGCTGTTTTTCCGGCGGAGAATTTGAGTTTCGTACTTACATTTTGTGTGTGTGTTTTGCTTTGTTTTAGCCAAAATGTGTTTGTGCTGTGGGTGGGGGAAACACAATGTGGCGCTAAATTACTGTTGTGGTGAAATTTGGTTGTTTAATGCGGTTATGTGTCAGTTTCGATGTTTGTTGACTTGAATAAAGTTTGGCTGGTTCAGTTTATATGGTTACTAAGTACGAGTTTTTTTTTGAGACTATTGATTTTTGAATTTGATAACTTTCTTGAAGAGTTAGAATATTGTGTTTCTTGTTGTTTGCTGTTAGGATTTTCGTGTCTGTATTTACGGTAGTGGGAAAATGGTTATATTCTAAGACATGTATGGCAAACGTTGAATGATTACTAGACTTTAATGCTCGTAAGAATAATTATTAATTTAACAAGCAACCGTGGAAGAAATAACCTACAATAATCACATAAAAAAATAAATATTTGTATGTTGTAACGTGCTTTTCATTAACAATGACTGTGTCTTGTTGCAGGTAAGACAGAAATCACATGCTGACTGCGTCTGAAGTACCGCTAACGTAAGTAATTTGCATGCAACGCTAATGGCTTTATTTTGTATCATCATATAAGCAGTAAATTTAATTATGTATTTGATGCTGTTAGCGGCTTCACTATATTATTTAACAGGTTCAGTACTCAGATGCAACAAAATTTACCCCGACAGACAGTTTTCAGAACAGCAATGGCTTTGCATTACTTATGAAATGTAGTATCAAAAGAAGTGGAAGTAAAAAATGGGAGTGCCACAGGGTAGCGTATTGGGACCATTGCTATTCATTATTCTAATGAATAATTGTGTTGATTGTTTACTATCAGCAATTAGATTGTTTGCAGATGACATAATGCTGTATAAAAGGATCAAAACGATAGAGGATTGTAAACAGTTGCAGGGTGATCTGGACAGGATATCTAATTGGGTTGGTAAACATGGAATGAAGATAAATGCAAAGAAGAGTCAGCTTATTAGATACACAGATAAAAAACAAAAGGTTTATTATGATTATCAGGTGGGGAAAGAATTGTTTCCTGAAGACTTGAAATGTAAATATCTTGGAATTACTTTTGATAACAAGCTTAACTGGGCAGGACACATTGAACAGGTGGTAGGAAAAGGTTTCAAAATTCTGCACTTGTTGGAGAGAGTGATGAGGGGATGCACGAGAGAAGTAAAGGAATTGGGTTACAAAACTTTGGTCAGACCATTGCTCGAATATGGTGGTGTAGTATGGGACCCACATTATGGGTATCAAATACATGAGTTGGAGAGAGTGCAAAAAAGGGCTGCTAGATTTGTTTCTGGAAATTATCGCAGAATGAAATCAGTGGCGGATATGATAAAGGAGATGGAATGGGATTCATTGCAAGACAGGAGGAGGATGAGGAGGGCCATGGGAGTGTACAGGGCATATACTGGCGATGAGGCATGGAAAGATATTGCAATAGGTATGAAAAGTAGTGCATGGAAGGGAAAAGATGACCATGACCACAAGCTGGCACTCGATTTCAGGCACAAGGGTGTGGGAAGATTCTCTTGTTTATGTAAGGGTGTCAGGGATTGGAATAAGTTACTAAGAGAAATGATGAATAATTTACCAAAAATGCTGAAATAATTTAAAGTTAAAATTTGTGGAGGGCAAATGTAGGTGGATGCAGGATTGGGGGAATATAGGTGTGTAGGTAAATTGCCACCAGAGCCTGTGCTCCACTTCAATTAAAAAAGAATGAACACTTGATTTTGTCATAATCTGTAGAAGGCACGAATAGATGCCACTCATTGCTGCATAGAGGAAGGTCCATATTTCATAATCCACGCGTGTTAGTTCGACGCCGCCAATGGCTCTGTGGTCTGTTTATGTGAAATGGCGTCGCTACAGGAGAACTCATGTTGTGTGCTGCAGTATGCATGAAGCAAATACAACGGTCGTGTGGATTGTGTCCTAAGTTCAATGACGTCGTCATCAACAGATTTACGATTGGCGTAAGAAAGTCGTAGAGGACGCGTGCATTCGCCAAAGGAGGTAAACAAAACAACTTGAGCTGTGTCAACGCAAAGTGACATCAGCGCCTTTGTCGGCAGCAAATGGTACTAGTAAGAGGCCATCCATAAACTACGTCACATGAATTTAATGATTTTCGGACCCCTCCCCATGTCACATGTTAGGGTCGAAGCGCGATATCGGGATTCGTATCGGCTTGTACACCTAAACTTGAAGTCTTCCAAAATGTTGCCAAAAGTTCGGGAAAAGTTCTATAACCGTGAAAAACCTTGTAATGATGAGGTCGGTCGCCACTTACAGAATTAACCCCCTGTAAGTAAGGTACTAAAATAGAAATAAAAGTCGAAGTTCGAATCACTGAAGTATATATTCTTAAAATTTTCACAGAATTTACATAAAGTCACAGTTAGCAATGGCAATCGGAGAAAATCATTTGCCGAAGATCACAAGTCATGAAACAGAACAGACCACACCACCCCGAATGAAAGTAAAAGTTCACATTGTGATCACATGTCGGAAAAGTTCAAATTTCTATGGTTGGAAATGGCGACAGTCACCCATACTGTCCAAGTTCCGGTTTCCCATCAGCCACCGCGAGCCGGTCTCACTCAAACTTCGCGAAACGAAAGCTACATGTTTCCGCGACAAGGTGTTCCAACAGACTGACCCGCGAGACCATGTCCGGGCTGACTTTTATCGAAAATGGCCTACTGACCTAAACAACAGTCTATCTATAAAAAAAATTGTTAACTGAGGGCTTCCAGAAAATCACAAGATGTAGAGCATAATGAGACAAGTGTAGTGCTGTGGTTGGTTTTGTTTTTAAAGCTTCCAGACCGGTGTAAATGAATTTTGAAAATTGGTTAATCGGAAAGCACATTTGTTTATAGTATTGCCGATCGTCACGTCCGGAATATGGATTTGCTAAAGTTTAAAGTATCAAGTTTAGACTATTTTCAAAGTGTTCCCCAGCTTCTGCTGAGTTCAGTGGTATAAAAATCTTTTAAATCGGTGAAGGATGTCAAAAGTTATTGAATTTCTAAAATTTGATGATTTCTTGGTGTTGCAAGGTTTTCTTCATTTTTTATTTAAAGTCGGTTGTGGCCTGAAACTATTTTTAAAACGTACCTTTATTTTATTTAAGTACTTCAGAAAAGTTTTTAGTTCGTGAAATATGTTAGCCGGAAAGAAATTCAAATTACAAATTGGTTTCTACGACGTCACCAAAAAACGGATTTTCATTTATTTATATCTTCTGTTTATTAGTTGATGGCTATTGGAAACTAAAAGAATATTGGCTTGCCAGTTATTTAGCTTGGTTAAATCTACTTTTAAACCTCCGAAATTACTTAGATGTGCTGGAATTTATTATTGAAGATATCCCATGTGGTGCTGCTTTAAAAATCATATTTACTGCTTTAAATTAGTCTGGAACTGCGAGTTATTAGTGAATTTAATATCAAATGGTGAAATTATTATTATGAAGGTACTTTACAGTGGTCAATTTAGTGGATTATTAGTGCTGTGGTTGTTTAACGAAACCTGTTTATTTTAGTTCAGAATTATTATGGATTACGCTCATTTAGGTAGGTTTACAGTTTATATTTTACTAGAAACTTCTTATTTATGGTTGCTATGTGTTGTTTCTTTACTTTTATGAACCTAAAGTGTTGTTATATCGATTTCAAACTATGGTATCATGTATTGAATGTTAGCCTCAAACTTCGTCGGATTTTAACTGAATATTGAAAATATAGAGTAAGGTAGCTTACACACAGGTTGTCACATTTGTGGGGTTCCCCTCCCGTGGTGTGACGTCACATATTTTGTGATTTTAAATTTATAAATTAAAACAGCACCTCCAAAATGATTTATGTATTTCTAGTTAAAAAATCATATCGTATTTCAGAAAATATAAAAAAATCGAATTAATGATACAAAATTGAGTCATCATGTGTGCCTGGATTTTGAACCCATTCCTTCACACTGTATTTCAGTCACAAAAAGAAAATGGGTTTCGCGTAAAATCCGACGTATAGTTATAAGTAGTGAATAACAATGTAACTAAACCGGCTTTTATCAATCTGTCACAGAATACTAAATATGTTTAAAGCGAGGCAGAACGAAATATTATAATGGTATAAAACTTGAACTTACCTTTGCGCTCATGGGCTCCAGTTGTTCTGATGGTTCTGATAACGAAGGATTTTTTGAAAAAAGGTGTCACTTTCTTCCTCGCCAATTTCATATACAATTCGACTGAATGATGTAAACAATTGAACATAGACCAAATCACGGTGACCGCGACGGTGGCCATTGTTAAAGCCTGAGTGGCGGTATCGGCGTTTCGGCTTACCGGTACTTCAAAGGGAACCGACGCAAGACTCTGAATTCGCACGATCGCCACGAGCCAAAAAGTCATACAAATTATGCATGTCATTTCACAAAGTATATGAAAGTTCCCCCCTTGTCACAGGATGTCACACTTCGTTGACCCCCTCCCCCCTCTCAAGGTGTGACGTCATTCATGAATGGCGTTTCCTGTACTCAGTGACGTGCGACACGCATTTATATTTTGTAAGAAACAAAATCGCAAAATCCGCTTCTTCTTTTAGAATAACCCTGTATATGAGACAATACTGTTTCTTTTGAATAACGCTGTATATATATATAGTCGGCGAAAAAATAGAGTTTAATACATTAAAACTGTAGGCACAGCAAGCTGAAATACAAAATTTTAATCCCACTGTCGCTTTCCTACGGTTGTTTATTGAAACACGCATTGCGGGTTTTAGGATTTTTCGATTGCGGTGTGTCGGATTGCAAGAAAAGAAGATATTCTGGCAAACATGGGGATACCAATTCGTTCTTGGATATGAGTGAGAAGAAAATTTATGTTTTCCAACATAAAACACTGCAAAAATGCTTTGCACAGCGTCTGAAAGTGATAAAAAAGCGAGTTTTTTGGGATAAAAATCTGACTTTGGTGTCAAATGTGATGAGAACGTGAAATACCAAGGCTGTGGTCAGCAAAGTTTGAATTATCTCCGTTTAGTCACATAATTGAAGACGATTTAATCCTTCCATGAAATATTATACGCAACTATATACTGTAACAAACTCTTCAGGACTTCGTTTTATTGTTTTGGCATCGTGTGAAATTCACTATGGTGCTTTGTGTGGAGTTTTCACCGTATTTCTGAGATTTGTATAATGAAGATAAGGAGAAAATTAAAGTCTGATCGAAACACTAACACATAAATAGACGTGACATTGTTTTCACGACGTCTCTTGATTCTCTGTTAGGCTGGCTCGGTCCAGGCTAGTGATTTAGTCGAGTGGTGAGTTGTTTAGTAGCTAAAATACTCGACACTGCTCAAAAAACATTCGCACTACGGCCGAATACAGTACACAAGTTTCGTGGTATTTAGCCAGATGAACAGGCTGCAACGAAAGACCCGATACAGCTTATGTTGAGCGCTATTTCGGAAGAGCAGGATGAAGATGCAAATTCAGCGTGAAGACACCTATATAAGGAGTGCAATGCCGGCAATTACATAACTACAGGCAGTGCTCTACCTCATGTAGTTCAAAGACACTCACAACTCGTATTTACACAGTGGCGGATCCAGGATTTTGTTTTGGGGGTGGGGGGCTAGGATTTGGTTTGGGGGGGCTTGACTCGGGGAAGGAGGGGTTCACCGGCAGAAATCTCATTATTCCAGATTGTCGCCCTTATTAAAACTAGCCCCCCCCCTGGATCCGCCACCGTATTTATACACTAAAGGATCAGCTACAGGGTGTTTCAAAAATGACCAGTATATTTGAAAAATCAATAAAAACTAAACGGGCAGCGATAGAAATACACCGTTTGTTGCAATATGCTTGGGACAACAGTAAATTTTCAGGCAGACAAACTTTCGAAATTAGTTACAATTTTCAACAACAGATGGCGCTGCAGTCTGGAAAAATCTAAAGTACGATATATTCTACAGGAATAAACCATTTTTTCACAGCAAACTTGCAATCTTTGAACAGCACACGCTTACGAGGGAAAGACGACTCACAGACTGCGTTTACTTCTATGTCTTTCAAATTGCCTGCAGCGCCATCTGTTTGGAAAATTGTAACTAATTTCGAAAGTTTGTCTGCCTGAAAATTTACTGTTGTCCCAAGCATATTGCAACGAATGGTGCATTTCTATCGCTGGCCGTTTAGTTTTTATCGATTTTTCAAATATAGCGGTCATTTTTGAAACACCCGGTATTTCGTAATTCATCACAGCGTGAAGGAATATATGAAACACTAAAGGAATTAAAGTAATGTGTCGCAGAGATGCATCCAGTGAACTGAATCATGTTACTGAAGGAATGTAAACTGTTTCAGAACCTGGGCCTAAATGGTTGGACTAATTTTCGTTTTGTTTTAACTTCTGCAAGTAGATCATTCTAAAAAGATTTTTATCGCGTTAGGTAGTACTTCCAATAACAATAAGAATAATATCTTATTGTGTAGTCTAGATGCCACTGTAATAAAATAATTAATAAAATTGTGCACTAAGCGGACGTTTTTAATTTTCCATTTACGTCTCACCGAATCCAGGTATGTGTATTGTATTTTCCGAATCCATGCGTGCTCATTGTTCGTTTGTTTGTTTTCGTAGTGCGGGGACTTAATATTCTACAAGCTTTCATGTTCTACATATTTAGAAACAAATCTTAAAGTTGTTTCTTCGCAGCAGGGAAACGACGTCTTTGCGGCAGCTAACGAATTCGACTTAAGGGGCCCACAGACGATCAACTTGGTTGACCACTTGTTGTCAACTTGGTTGTCAGCGTTTGCCACAGACGAAACTAAATGTTGGCGACCAAGTTGTAAACATCACATTCGAGTATGTGTCGTCATCGGGTTTTATTTGTTGAGTGGTTTCTACTGCTGAATTTTATTATTTTGAATTACTGTTTTTAAGTATTTTGGCTATAGTACAGCTTTATTATTGAAAAAAATTAGTAAGGGAGCGTTCCAGTTTTTTATTTTTAAGAGAGTTGCGTGACGATAATGTGTCTGCTGCTTGTCACGAAGGCACGATATTTAAAACCGCGTCCGGAATTCCAATTTAATGAGCGAACAACATGTCACTGCAACTGACGATATCCAAAACTTTTTAAGTACGGGAAGTAAAATTTTCACTGAACTGGATAAAGCGGACCATTTATTGAAAATTATACGAACATGAGGATTGTATTAATGTGAATAAACGCCGACGTCAAGATCATAAGGCAGGAAAGAACTGAAGGCAAGGAACGGGAAGGAATTTGGCCTTTTGAAGGAACCATTCATGCATTCACTTGGAGTGATTTGCAGCAACCCTGGAAAACCCTAATTTGGATGGGCGGATGGGGATTCAAACTCGCGGCTTCTCTAATGGGAGGACAGAAGGTCAGCTGTTCGAAACCCTGATGTTCTTAGCTCGTGAACAGAGCGTCGAGGTTTTAAAATTTCTCACCTCTATATCGCCACACTTGAGACTTGTAGTGTAACGTAGGAATTTCAGTGACCTGAAGTACCATTAACTTAACACGTACTTCCCTTCGGCTCCGGATCTAGTTCTTTAGCTCAGTTTCACGTTTTTCAATTCCCTCCGGTAACAAGTTCTAAAATTTGTAACTATTCTTATAACTATCAATAAACGTATTTAGCTCAATTTGTTGGCAAATAACTAAGTAGTTTTGGTCACTCATTCTTCTTTTTGTTGCGATCCTGAAAATTTCCTATTTCAATTCCACTGCTTCGGCAGTTCTTTTAAAGTATTGGAAAATTCACCCAAATTTGAATGTTCGGTACACTTTCCATATTCAGTATATAGTAATTGACCTAAAAAATGATAATATAAATATCAAATGAAAACGTAGTCACCAAAAACAATAACATAGACAGAGCAGCTCCAAGTTTACAACTGATGTTGAGAACATTGTCTTCAACTTCCCCACAGACGCTACAACAAGGTCTGCACATTAGACTCCGCCCACCGAATATCAAAACTGTTTGATCTTACTTCAACCAAAACCTCAACCTGAATCTCAACCTGTCCACAGACGTTCAACACGGCAAGTTGACGACAAGGTTGACAACCAAGTTGATGGTCTGTGGGCCCCTTTAAACAATAGGTTCAGACTTTAGTGGTGCGTGGTGGGGGGTGCTACTCGCCCGATACAATAGAACAAAACGGATCGACTCGACTGAACTACTCGACTAATTTTCATTGTTGACACTCGTTTAGCTACTTAAATACTCGCCACTCGACTAAATTACTAGCCTAGAGCGAAGCAGCCATTAGTTGTTCAGTGTTTAGGTCTGACAGATGGCAGTACACGAATATATATATATATATACTTATGGCTTTACCCCTCGTCAACGTCGAGGTCATTAGAGGCGGGATGGGACAAGGAACGGGATGGAATTCGGCCATGGCCTTTTTGAGGGAAGCATCCCGGCATTCACTTCGAGTGATTTCGGAAAACCATGGAAAACCCAAATCTGGATGCCCGGACGGGGATTCGAACCCGCGTCCTCCCAAATGCGAGGCCAGAACGCTCGGTATATACCCGATGGATAGCTAGGAGAAATAACAGGTCGACCTCAAAATGACACAGAAATTCATGTGGACGAATCACGGGCAAGATATATCACGCATACAGTGACACCAGACACAGATAAAATTTTATTTCAATAACCCAACCAAAGACTTCTTTTTATTATTATTATTTGATGGTGGTTCGGGAACGTTGACTCTTTCGCACAGGTCTTAAACGTATTTTGTATTCAAGCCCTGCGCCTAGCAACAAGTCCGAAAGATTTTAAATAGGACTTACATATCAGACCCACTTTCTCGTTGTGATAACTCAAATCGTTATTGGTCAGAATTTTTGTGCTTCAGACCTGTAGTTTTCCATGGCGATAAGTCTGCACAGGACTAATGTCACGTGTGGCCGCTATTAATCGTGTTTCCCCTGATTTTAAGGTCAGTCGTTACTTGGCCCTTCACTTTGAAGCCGAGAGTAAGAAGACTGAGCGTCGTTGGTGAGTGGTTAGCGTTCTGGCCTCGCATCCGGGAGGACGCAGGTTCGAATCCCCGTCCGGGCATCCAGATTTGGGTTTTCCATGGTTTCCCCAAATCACTCCAGGCGAATGCCGGGATGCTTCCTTCAAAAGGCCATGGCCGAATTCATCCCCATTCCTTGGCTCGCCTCTAATGACCTCGACGTCGACGAGGCGTAAAGCCACAAGTAAAAAAAAAAAAAAAAGCCATTTAACTCTGCGAGACGTGGCTCAGAGGACAATCCTTACCTGTGCTTTTACAACAAAAAGGTCAATCGTTATTGATTAGGACTTTCATATTCCATCGCTGCACTCTACTACTTCTTGGTGATAAGTCCGATAGTTTTTTGAAAAGGACTTACAGATGAGAACACGAAATGCGTTTACTATGGCCACAAATTTGTTAATTTTTTATTAGGAGTATTTGAACAGGTCTAGAGGATACAAGCTAGAACCGCATTGAGTATAGAGCTTTGTAACTTCAACATGGCCGCCGAACTGTGGTACACTCGACTTCCGGTTTGTCTAGTTCTGTGTTTACATGTACTATCGTCGCTACAAGGCTTACTAAAGCTTCCCAAATCACTCCACGCAAATGCCGGGATGCTTCTTTCAAAAGACCACGGCCGAATTGCTTCCCATTCCTTGCCCTCTATCCTTTCCCGTCTCTGAAGACCTCGCTGTTAAGAGACGTTAAGCAGTTAAAAAAAAAAAAAACTTATTAAAAACAGAATTATGGCGGTTAATCGTTACGTCTGCGGATGTTTGGCGATTTAGGCGAAAAATAAGGGTCACAGTTAATAAGTTTTCGCAAAGATAAAGACCGGCGGAAGCGGAGGGTTACAAAACTCCATCCAGACGGACTCGAGTGCATAGTCGCCATATTGCTGAATCTGATTTTAATTCACCGCTTGACAGCTGTGCTAAGTGGCTGCTTGATTCTCACGCTTTGAATTGATTGTATGAACCTGGGATGCGCCTCTGCTGTAGTTGTGCTTACATTGCGGCGACATCACATTGATTGCTGTGGATTGTTTACTTTTGCCTGCTACGTTCTGTGAGAAAATTAACTTTCAAAAAATACTTTACATCGACTGTAAATCTATTTAACTGACCAGGGCCGGAATTAATTTTTTTTTAGTGTAGGCTGTTCATTTAGTGCCGCCCTTTTCTCCTTCATACTTAGACTAATCACTAATTTGTATTACCTTTATTAGGCAGCAAACGATTATATGTATATGTGAATGGATATAGATTAAGAGTGACTTCATTACTTGAAAGTATTCAGATTCAGTCATAAAATAGAAACAAGAAAAATGAATGATTATTATGAAACAAGAAAATAAAAACTGTAATACATAATTATAGTTTTCTACGGGATTTTTGATTGGCGAACATAGAAGAACAACTTTCTCACTGACAGTTTTCCATACGACAAACTTCTTAACACACAGAAAACACGTTAAGACGTACGCTCTGATTTGTAATCAATTATTATTAAACGATTATAATTTACATTAATTTCAATCAGAATACCGGTTTCGGCATAGTTCAATGCATGTTCCCTAAAAATTTCAAAGAATTTAATTCATTATTAGCTGAGAAATGACGAGTTAAGTTTAAAAAATCATTGACTTTTCAATGATTTTTTCTATAAAATTACGACTTTCGAGCGCTCGGGGACTTTTCAACATCCAGATACTCAATTAATGAAATCTTAGATCATACCAAAGTATTTTTATTATAGAAATCATGAAATGTAAGTCAGTCAGCAGAAACTTACCTCTGTCTATAGAGTCTTCCTTCGGAAATATACGACGGGCTACAGACTGCGTTGAACAAGATAGAAAATCAGGAAACTAATGAAGAATTAAATTAATAATTTAGCTAATTGTACGCTGTCACCATTTACCTAAATCAAAATTGATAGTAATCGTATTTTTCTTTTCTATTAATTGTTCCGAGTTTGTCACTTCACTTCTATATTTCACCAATTAAATGAAAATTTATAGTAGACGTTTTTCTATTGTTTATAATCACACACAAATTAGACGGCTTACTAAAGCGGGCACCCTAGGAGATTTGCCGCCCCTAGGCTGGAGCCTATACAGCCTAATGGGAAATCCACCACTGTAACTGACGAAAAAGTATTAACTACGTTGGTCAAGGTAAATATTTCCACTTGATTTCTTAAAAAAATATGTAGTAGATGTAAAAAGTATTATTATTATTATTATTGGCGAATTCTCCCAATAAATGGAAGACAGTAAGCAAATGACCGAATCAAGTTTTCTTTCGGTTCTTCTTCTTGTTCTTCCACTAGGCTTTCATTCTATCCGAGAAAGCTTGTTTGCGTTCTTCCGACCACTTTGGTCTGTATTGTTTTAGTTTTGGTTGTTCAGTTGTAACTTCCCATTTGTCTACTTTGTGTTTCTTTCTAAGATGTCTGTTGCTCCTATGTTTGCACTTTTAAGATCCTTCCGAATTTCATTCAGCCAAGGAATTGGGTTTTTAAGTGAACTTACGTAATCTATTATCTTTTTTGTCAATCGATTTTCTGGTGGTAATCTCTTAAGGTGACCAAAGAATTTCATTCACCTTTTCTTGATGTCAATTTCGATATTTGAAAACTTTTCTGATGTTTTGATTGATTGTAGTCTGTAACCATCTTTAGTGAGTCTTGCTCCTAGTATTTTTCTAATGATTTTTCTCTCTACTTTTTTATTTTTTCAAGGTCATGTTTTCTGTCAAGTGTTAATGTTTCACTTGCATAGAGGACTGTTGGTATTATGACTGTGTTGTAGTGCCGAATTTTGGTCTGCCTTGGCATGGATTTTTTGTTGTAGAGATTTTGCACTAATTCTAACGCTTTTTTTACTTTTTGGAGGTCATTTTGCTGCGTTATTTTCTCAAGGCCTGTCGGTTCGATGAATTCTCCGAGGTATTTAAAATATGGGACCTTGTAGATTTCAACATATTTAGTTCTCAAATTTGCTATCTTTGAGCATATGAAATCAGTTTTCTCGAATGAGTTTTGTAATTCTACTTTTTCTGCACCTTTGAGTGTGTCAAGCTGTTTGATGGCAGTCTCTTCATCTTCTGTTAGTTTCGCCAAATCATTCGCAAAAGCGAGGTATGGTATATAGAGGTTGGCTTCCAACACTTACATTTATTGATTTCTTTCCCCCATTCTTCCATAACCTTGTATAATATTGATCAGAAGAGGATAGAGCTCATCGCCTAGTCTCACACCTGTTTGAATGTCAAAGGATTCTGAAATTTCTCCCATCAATTTTACTATAGATTTAGTGCCAATTAGTGTTTGTTTTATAAGTTCTCGTGTTTTTGGATCTATAACAATAATAATTATTATTATTATTATTACTCTGCGATTCACTAAAAGTGTGTGGCGGAGGGTGCAATGCACCTATTCGAAAGGGTTATGGTTTGGAAGGGATATACGGGATATGGCAGGAGGCGCCCATGGGCTATTGTGAGGAACCATCCCAGCATTGGCGTGGAGTGATCCGGGAAAACCATGGAAAACCCAGATCAGGATGACCGGAGAGCTTTATCGAAAGCTACTCCTGTCGGATTTTAAGTTTACTCGCCCGGTAAATCCTTTGTATTCCATTCCCTAATCGCTCGCGGGAAAAATGAGTACAGAAATGAATCGGTTCTGGCCCTGATTTCTCTTATCTTGTTTTCATGGTGATTCCTAGATATGGATATAGCTGGTAGTAATATGTGCTTGCCGTCATCCATCAAACACATTTAAGAAGTAATCACTTCAGCTTTTTAACTGTTAAATTCTTGAATGTTGCAGTTAAGATTTTTCTCGGATGGTGAACAGTCCATAAAGCGAATAGGAATTTACAGGAAGGTAAAAAAGAAAGTAGTTAAAACCTCAAGCAAGTTCCAAGACTAAATTTGCTGTCAATCGAAACACATTTTGCGTACGACCAAAAACATGGCTTTATCTTTTAATCTCAACAAAAGAAATTTAAACAAAACTAATTGTTGATATTACGAATATTCCTGAAAAATGAAAAATTTTATTTTCAGCCCCGGCACGCATGTCATTAGATCAATCTTGAGGAAATCAGCAAACAGAAGAACAAGTTCAACTTCAAACAATGTTTGACTAATGTTAAGGCGTTCTTCTGTCCTGCATTAGCTGTAAACACAACGCAAAAACTATTCTAAAATCAAAGATAAAACACTTTGGCCTAAAATAAGACATTTATAATTTTAAAAACGATTTCAAAGCAGTCCAAACGGTGAGTGAAACGCCGTCAAGAGGACCAAATTAAACGGTAAAATCAATCCTTAATTGGCTTTGATGGATTGAATTCGTACCTGTTAATCAATTCTTACTTCTAGAGATTACGTGCTGCGTGTTTAAAAAGTAATGACTTCAGTTTTTTAACTGTTAAGTTCTTGTACATAGACTGCATCGCAAACTAAAACAAACGCTCAGTCGGCAACCGGAAGTTAACAATGCCACACTTTGCATGGTGGCGCTGCAGGTGACGAACAAATAAACTAATAAGTTACAGAGCTCTGTAGTCGGAGGACCGACAGTGTTTGAACAGGACTTACACATCAGGACTACAAGTTACCATGGCGACAAGTCCGGTAGTTTCTGAACGGGACTTACAGATGAGGCCTGAATACCAGTCCCCATGGCGATAAATTTTTAAATAAAACTGATTGAACAGGACTTATTTGTCAAAGCCACAAGCCAGGAACTGCGTTTATCGTGGTGATAAGTTCGATAATGTTTTTAATAGGACTGTTTGAACAGGACTTATATATCAGGGCTATGAGGTCGTAACCTCAATCACCATGGTCATGATTCTGATAGTTTTTAAACAGGACTTAAGTATCAGGACCAGGAACTGCATTTACTATGATCATAAGTCAGATAATTTGAGGTTAGGAATATTTGAACAGAACTACAGGGTTCAAGCCAGAACAGCATTTAGTATGGTGGTGGGACCGATAGTGTTTGAACAGGACTTATATACCAGGACTACAAATGCTAACCACATTTACCATGGCGACAAGTCCGACGATTTTTTAACCGGACTTAAATATCAGGCCTGAATATTAGCCCTGGCGATAAGACTGATAATTTTTACATAGATCGTATTGAACAGGACTTATATATCAAGGTTATAAGTCAGGAATAGCGTTTACCATGCCTATAAGTCTGATAACATTTGATTAGGACTATTTTAACAGGATTTATACATCAGGGCTACTTGTCAGAATGGCATTTAATGTGTTTGTAACACCAACAGTTGTTATACAGACTCATTTATGAGGACTGCAGGCTAGTAACCACATTTACCATGACGATAAGTCCTATAGTTTTAAACGGGACTTATACATCAGGGCTAGATTTTCAATGGTTATAACTCCTATTGTTTCTATACAGGACTTATACATCAGGGCCAAATTTTCAGTTGCATTAAGTCTGATAATTTTTATACAGGACTTATATACAGGGTTACATTTGCAATGGTTATAAGTTCTATAGTTTCTATACAGGACTTATATCAAAGCTACATTTTCAGTGGTGATAAGTTGTATAGTCTTCATATAGAACTAATATATCAAGACTAGATTTTCAATGGCTATAAGTTCTATAGTTTTATACAGGACTTATATATCACGGCCAAATTTTCTGTGGCGTTAAGCCCGATAATTTTTGTACAGGACTTATATATCATGGCTACTTTTTCAATGGCGATAAGTTCTATAGTTTCTGTACAGGACTTATATCAAAGCTACATTTTCAGTGGTGATAAGTTGTACCTAGTCTTTATATAGGATTAATATATCAGGACTAGATTTTCAATGTCGATAAGTCCTAAAGTTCTAAACAGGACTTATTTATCAGCACTACAGTTTCAAGTCCTATAATTTTATTTGGGACCTACATTTTCAATGGCGATAAGTCCGATAGTTTTTATACAGAACTTATAGGTCTTATATATCAGCACTACATATTCAATGGCGATAAGTTCTATAGTTTTTATGCAGGACTTATATATCAGGGCTACACTTTCAATGGCGGTAAGTCCTATACGTTTTTATATAGGACTTATATATCAGCTCTACATTTTCAATGGTGATAAGTCCTATAGTTTTTTATGCAGGACTTATACATCAGGGCTACACTTTCAATGGCGACAAGTCCGATACGTTTGGAAGGGAGATCCCGGATCGGAATGCAAGCGACAGTTGGAATTGATTGCGGAGCAGTGAGGAAGCAGTTTAATCGGCGTGTGGCCGTCGAGTCGATACGGGTTCGAGTATCGATAGTGGCGCCGTGGCGCCCGCTGCGCCGCCGTATCGATCTGTGGGCAGCGGCCGCCCGGGCGAGAGGCTGCCTGCAGTCGCGTCGGCGCTCGCGGGAGACACGCCGGCAGCAGGTAGATACGGCGCAGCACGCGGCGGACTAGTCGTGTGCAGGTAGATACGGCGCAGCACGCGGCAAGGTGACGAGGCGGACTAGTCGTGTGCAGTACTAACTGTTACTAGCACGCGACGAGACGAGAAACAGGACATAGAGCCAAATAAGTCGCGTGTTTAATTTTTTTTACTGAGTGTGGGGGCATATGTAATGTGACCTTGCATTTCTGTATTTTGTTTTTTGCTTAGGTCTTTAGAGGCGGGAAAGAACTAGAGGCAAGGACCGGGGGTGGGGGACCCCATACAGCAACTAGTTAGCCTCGGTACATTGTCACTCCCGAAAACGGAGATGTTTTGTTATGAAATATGACCGGACTAGAGGTGCAAAGTTGATGCTTAAATACTACTGATACATAGCGCCTATTCTGGCTGTGCGAGTCATGTGGAGTATTAACTATTACTACCACACTAGCACGTGACGAGACGAGAGACGGGCGATAGAGCCCAGCCAGTCGCATGTCTAATTTTTTTTATTGAGTGGGGGGGCATATGTAATGTGACCTCACATTTCTGTATTTTGTTCTTTTGTTTAGGGTTTTATGGCCCGTAGACGACGAGGTTTTTAGAGGTGCGAAAGAACTAGAGGCAAGGAACGGGAAGGAATTCAGGCATTGCCTTTTCATGATACCATCCCGACACTGGCCTGCAGAAATTTGGTAAGACCCGTAATCTGCATGGCCGGACGGGAATTCGATCGCGCGTCCTCTGAATGCCAGGCCCGTGGGTTACCGTCTCCCCGTGTAGCCTATGTCTTGTGTACCGTCCTAGCAGTCACCTCCGTGATTGCGAAAAACAGCTTGAAAGCCTGCAATCGGGACGAACGCTAAGTTCCGCCCGGGGTCGAGGCCAGTCCCCTTGAAACCTCCCCGATTCTGTATCTCCAGCGGTTCGACGAAACCACCCACGCTGGCAGGTTGTTTATGCTATGAGAATATAGACAGTGCTTTGATTTTAAATATAGTTCCCTCTGTTTTGGTAAATTTGATTTTATTTCCTAGACGCGTTTCGCCCTTGTGGTGTACAGCATCATCAGTGGAGATATAGTGGTAATCCTCACCTGCCGGTCTGGAAGAGCACCTCATACACTTTTCCAGCACCATTCATTGAAGTTACAGTTGAACATTATCTCACCACTTGTTTGCCTTGTGTAACACACATGTGTAAACGAGCAGAAAATGTTCACTGTAACAACATGTGCGGCGTACAAAATAGTGAAATAATGTTCAACTGGAACTTCAATGAACAGTGCTGGGAAAGTGTATGAGGCGCTGTTCCTGACCGGCATGTGAGGATTACCACTATATCTGCACTGATGATGCCCTACACCACAAGGCCGAAACGTGTCTGGGGAATAAAATAATGTAACATTCACCAAAACAATTGTTTTTAGACGGAATTATTTACAAAATTATTGTTCGACAACTGCGGATATATCGCCTATTACCAGATTAATATAGACGATACTTTAATTGTATATTGTTATTCATCGCGTGAACGCTATAGTTCGTTATTATTCCACAATAGATATACAAAAACCTGTTTAATTGGTTGAAAATAGGGCCAATTCTTCAAGTGAAAACGTCGGGTGCGGTATTTCGCTAATGAGGTAGTAACTATACCGCGATACTGAAGGTTTTGTCAGAAAATACGTTTGCGGAGGATTTTACGGTTACACTGTCTTCATTTAGAGACTAGAATGGAGCTTACAATAAATATAAGCTTTTAGGAAATAATAATCAAAAACACGTTTATACAAGTGCACTAGAAAGGCCGTGCATAGAGCGAGGTCGAAGATATCCTGAAAAACAATGCCGTGAAAGTTGAACGCGTATTGAAAGTGGAAGAGTGTGTGTAGAGAAAAGTAATGATTATTAATGCAACAAACGTCAATTTCAATCAACTGTATTATCTCGTAAGGTCACTCGCCTCGATAGCTATTGGCTGGAGACCGGTGTCACGTGTCAGCCTTCGCTCGCAAATTAACAGCGGCCAGAGATACCATTAGAATAAATTCGAGTTTATGTCCACAATTTAATATCTCAGCAACTGCTACCAAAATAATTGCCATAATGCATTCATCAGGTTTGTTTTTCGTAACGTTTCTTAGTTAAAAAAATATTGATAAATTTTTGCGGCTGGAAAAAACGTGGATCTGCTTTTAGTTAAAAATGTTGCTAATAAAAGTAACTTGGGTTATTTTTTTTAAAGTTAAATTACTCTTGGTTTCTGCTGTAACCAGGAATGCCAATTGTCAGTCCAGCTTAGGATAAATTTCGATTTAATTAAAACTTTCTCTAATATTTTTGCTTGACCAAAGGCTATGCAGTACGGTTTATTTGCTTTTTAGGTATGGTCTTTGCTCATGTTTGCAGTACGTAAGTTATTAGGACCAAATATGTTACCGAATCGAGTATTATGGAAATTCATTTCTTTGGAGTTGCTCAACTGTTTAATAATATGGAATGCGTATTAAGTTTTCTGGCCGTTACAGATAGCCTACTATGACCAATGATTACATTATGACTGTTTTTTCCCAGTCTCAATAAAAAAAAAAAAAAAAAAAAAAAAAGTGATGCTTTCGAGGCATTTTTCGGAGTGAACTTTAAGGTTCATATGCAAGTAGGTTTGTATTTAAGCAATTATAAGATTGCGCTATCGTGCCTGTTCGTGTTTAATACCTACCTCTATTAATGCTTCTGAGTTCTTCAAGCTCGGTGATTTTATTCACCCTGAAACACAGGTCAAGTTCATATTTGTTCACATCAGGTCAACCTGGCATAATGTTTCATCATGAAAACTGGAACCATCCTATACCCGTGAGGATACGAAAAAAACGGTTCAATGTTCGAATAGATGCCGTTGCTATCTGCTGTTGGACTGTTTTACGTGCTACCACGTATAAACATTACGACTGCGAGGATTACTAAAATTCATCTAATTTTCGCTAGTTAATTGATTAATTAGAAAAAAAACGCGTTTATAGACTGTTGACTACTGTAGTGTCACCGGAGACGAGGATGTTATGGTACGCAAAGTTTAAACTCTATCGGATGTCAGTATTATATTTTTTTAGTTATTGTTTTTACGCCTCGTCGACGTCGAGGTCATTAGAGACGGGATGGGACTGGGGACAAGGGACGGGAAGGAATTCAGCCATGGCCTTTTGAAGGAAGCATCCCGCCAGTCGCCTGGAGTGATTTGGGGAAACCGTGGAGAACCCAAATCTGGATGCCCGGACGGGGATTCGAACCCTCGTGAGGCCACAGCGCTAACGGAATAGTCGATAGTGAGATTTCGAACACACAATCGTGAATGGAGACGCAGCACTTGCGTAGCGTTGCATATATGTAATAAGTAGCACGCGTTGATTAACGGCAGATCCGTGCGTGCATATCGTATGTGATATTTAAAAAAGTTGCGTTATTTTATTTTTTTATTTTTTTTAAAAATTTTTAAACTACGAGCCACACATCAACGTCATACGCAACCAAAAACGATAGATGACACATGGTATCATTTTGAAGACTAAGGTCTCTTTATCGGCAAAATCGTAATTAAGAAAGCAATTCTGTGTAATTCAGCCTTCATCATCATCATCATCATCATCCTTGACAGTTTCTAGCCTACATAAATCTATGTAGCAGTATTATATGGAAATAGACGTTACTTATGAAAAATGTAGAATTTAGCATAAAAAATATACACTACTTATTTTGATTTAGGATTATTTTTGATATAAATAATTATAAATTTATTCTTTCCACTTCCACATCCGCTTCCGCTGATGTCGAGCATGAACATGCGCAGTTAAATTAACAGTCACGCGCAAAAAAGAAAAAAGAAAGGGTCGTTTACAGGTTCGAAAAGGCCCCAAAGGAGAGTTTAAGAACGTTTTTGAGGGATAATTACATTACCTTTATAGAAGGAAGAGGCTCGGTTGAAGAGATGTGGCTTCGATTCATGCATATAGTCAGGGAAGGTATGGACTTACATATACCGAAAAGGACAATCAGGGATGGGAACGATCCCCCGTGGTATACACGTGAACTTAAACGGTTACTTAAAAAACAAAGGAAGATACATGCACGCTCAAGGACGACGATGTATAGGAGTGATTTAGAAAAGTTAGCTGAGACAAGAGAACATGTTAAAAATGCGATGCGCGAGGCTTTTAACGACTTTAGATGCAACTCACTTTCTAAGAGTCTCAACGAAAACCCAAAGAAATTTTGGTCGTATGTAAAAAAAAGTTAGTGGTAGTGACAACAATATGTCAGTTCTACTACAAGACGGTCGGGAAGTTGATGACAGCCGCGAAAAGGCTACCGTATTTAACACCGAATTTAAAAATTCTTTCACTGACGAAAACATGGAAAACATTCCCGCTTTTGCACGGCGTGTAGAATTTGAGATGGATCCAGTTCAAATTGATAGTGTAGGTATCATAAAGCAATTAAAGCTCCTGAAGTGGGGGAAGGCGCCGGGTCCTGATGGTATTCCAGTAAGATTATTTTCGGAATACGCGGAAGAAATAGAACCATTTCTATCAGATATATTTCGTAAATCTTTAGAAGAAAGAAAAGTACCTTCTGACTGGAAAATAGCGCAGGTGATTCCCGTTTTCAAGAAAGGTGATCGGAGAGATCCTAGGAATTATCGACCCATATCTCTAACATCTGTTGCAGTAGAATTCTGGAGCATGTCATATGCTCTAACGTTATGAAGTTTCTGGATGAAAACGAGTTACTTACAGCAAACCAACACGGATTTCGTAAGAACCGTTCGTGTGAAACGCAACTGGCTCTATTTTCGCATGACGTAATGAAGGTTATCGATGCAGGATCACAAGTTGATGCTATTTTCTTGGATTTCCAGAAGGCTTTTGACTCTGTACCACATAACCGCCTTTTGGCGAAGATTCGAGCGTACGGTATATCTGATCAGATCTGCGAATGGATACGCGATTTTCTAACTGGTCGGTCGCAGTATGTCGTTGTTGACGGGGAAGCCTCTTCAAAGCTAGATGTTACTTCGGGCGTTCCTCAAGGAAGTGTAATAGGACCACTTCTTTTCTTAATTTTTATAAACGATCTCGGTGACAACGTTAATTGCAGGATTTTTTGCTGATGATGCACTTATTTATAGGGAAGTGGGGTGCTCTGACGATTGCTTAGAAATACAGCGCGATCTGGATGTTATTTCGGAATGGTGCCGTAAATGGCAGCTTACACTTAACTGTAAAAAGTGCAAGGCAATGCAAATAAGTAATAAAAAGACCCCGTTTGCTCACGAGTACAAAGTTAACAATTCAGTTGTTGACACGGTCGATTCCCTGAAGTATCTAGGCGTAACAGTACAAAGCAACATGAAATGGGACTTGCACATAACTTCCGTCGTAGGCAAAGCTAATTCAAACTACGTTTTATAGGTCGTATTTTGAGAAGTGCAATGCTCATACAAAGGAAATAGCGTACAAAACACTAGTGCGTCCGCATTTGGAATACTGTTGTGCAATTTGGGATCCGTATCGCAAGGGATTGATTGACACGAGAAAGTACAGAGGAGAGCCGCTCGATTCGTGACCGCTAGTTACAGTCCTTATAAGTGTCACAGAGCTGATACGTGGGTTAGGCTGGGATTGTTTGGCGGACAGACGACGTCGTTTTCGTTTAAATTTGTTGGAGAATATGCGAAAACTCTAATTTACGAGTGCAACGAAATACTTCTTCCGCCAACCTATTTAGGTCGCAATGACAGAGGGATAAGATTCGAGAGATAAGATGCCGTACTGATACATTTATGTATTCTTCTTTCCTCGTTCTGTTCGGGATTGGAATACTCTAAAATAGGATTGGTGCTTAGCACCCTCTGCCACCCACAGTAATTGTGAATTGCAGAGTATAGATGTAGATGACTTCGGTTACAACCCTAGACTTATACAACTGCGGCGTGGAAAGACTCCATCGAAGTGGAACCGAGTCCTCATTTTGCTGAATCGGATGTTAATTCATCGCTTGGCAGCTGTGCTAAGTGGCTGCTTGACTTCCACGCTGTGAATTAAGTGAATCAAGTGATTGCATCAATCCCGCATATAGGATTTTTCGGAGCCGTGACAAAAGCTGTCGGATTGCCATTGGAACATCATTACCGAGCGTGGTGGTGTAACGGTTAGCGTTCTGGCCTCGCATTCGGGAGGACGCGGGTTCGAATCCCCGTCCGGGCATCCAGATTTGGGTTTTCCGTGGTTTTTCCAAATCACTCCAGGTGAATGCTGGGAAGCTTCCCTCAAAAGGCGATGACCGAATTCCTTCCCGCTCCTTGTCCCTAGTCCTTTCTCGTCTCTAATGACCGCGACGTCGACGAGGCGTAAAGCCATAAGTTAAAAAAAAAAGATCGAACATTTGTATACAGTGACATAAATTTGCCACGCTCTGAACACGATTTTGTATTAATACAGTTTTTGCGTCGAGGATCTGAAGTATTTTTAAAGATTAATCCTGTCACAGAACATAACGAATTGATTTCTATCAGATGCGCATTTTGTAGTTGTGTTTGGATTACGGCAGTACACTCTTTATCTGCTGTGGTTTCTTCACGCTATTTCCGCTACGTTCTGCGACAGACTTAATCTTTGAAAGTACGTCAAGTTGTCTGAAAATACATTCGACTGACAAAAGAAGTGTTGAATAGGTTGGTCAAGGTAATACAGTAAGCTAAGTGTGTTGACGTAATATAGAAGTAGGCGGTGACGAAGGTATGTTGCAGTCAAGACTTTTATCCGATGTTGTACAATCCGTAACGTTACAGGAAGTTATATATATAACTAGCAGTTAAAACATGAGCGCTAATGACCTAGACGTCGACGCGCCCTAAAACACCAACCAACCACCAACCAACCTTAACATGAAGCGGTTCCAACTCTTACATTTTCCGTCAATCGACGAACCTTTTGCGTGCAACAAGAATCAGGAACGATTCTTTTAAAATCGACAAAATGAATAAAAGGAAAAGAAATAGAAAAAACTGATGGCTGATATTATCTCCGTGAAAGACGGAAAGTTTATTTTTAGGGCCGACACACAATTCGTTAAATCGATCGTGGGGAAATTAGCTCGCGGAAGAAGCTCAAATTAAAACAATGTCTGATTGGTTTTCAGGAGTTCTTCTTTCCTCCACAGCCTGTAAGAAAAACCCTGAAATCCTTCTAAAATCAGTAATTAAAACACTGTGGCCTAAAACCAGACGTTAATCGGTTTTAAAATGATTTCAAAATCAGAAACGAAGCCCTGACAAGAGGCCTAGGTGAAACGGTACCTACAACGTTTAGGCTAATTAGCTTTGCTACTGTCAATTCTTACCTTGCTTAGAGCAGATTACGCGTTAAATAATATATGAAATAACTCTTTCAGCTCTATCACGGTTGAATTCTCGAGCACAGACTGCATCGCAAACGAAAACAGACGCACAGTGGTCAACCGGAAGTGAACAATGCCACACTTTGTATAGTGGCGCTGCAGGTGGCGAAAATATAAACTAATAACTAGGGTTCGGCTTTCTGTGACCAAAAAAAAACAGAGAAATATGCATACAAATATGATCTTAAAAAAGGATAAATATTGCCTAAAAATAGCGAAATATGACCAAACATTTAAATTTACTACACATCAAAACATGGTCAGTTATATATATCATTATATTATCTAGTAGTGTAGGTTTCAAGTAGACAGCATAGTTAAATTTCAAATCGCTTTGTTGAAGTCACTTTAATTTCACATAATTTACAGGAAAGAACTCTTTCTTCTGAATTAAAATTCTCCTCTCTAAATTCCCTTACGTAACTCCGTAATTTTGCAATTTCAGAAAAATTTTGTTTTCGTGATGGTGGTACTCACTGATCCACTGACTGAGGATTATTTTCTGTAGTATTGGCGACAGTGAGATATTGATTGACGTGGCTCGACACAGGCATGCTGCTGAGATTAAAAGGCGGGCGCAACATTAACGACTAGAGAGTCACAATAAGGCATAACTTCAATTCTTGCCTGGTGAATTCTGAACAGTTCAGTGACAATTAGTTTCGTTTTTTCCTCCAGTGTACAATAGAAACACAGTTCTGGGAATGACCACAAGCTGGCACTCGATTTCAGGCACAAGGGTGTAGGAAGATTCTCTTTTTTAGGTAAGGGTGTCAGGGATTGGGATAAGTTACCAAGAGAAATGATGAATAATTTACCAAAAACATTGAAAGAATTAAAGGCTAAAATTTGCAGAGGGCAAATGTAGGTGGGTGCAGGAAAGGGAGAAGATGGGTGTGTAGGAAAATTGCCACCGGAGCGTGCACTCCATCGTAAATTATATAATATATATTAATTTCTTATTGTGTATACCTTATAGTGAATTGTAAAAAATTACCAGATATTTCCTCAAAATATGACCACAAATATTGTCGTAATATGACAAAAACCATGAAATTGTCCTGAACATGCTATTATATGCCATATGAAATACTTTTAAATATAATCAGAAACCCTCAATCAGTGTTTAATTCAGCATTACAGCTCAGAAAGAGGGCAGGGAAAAAATATGACGTCAGTAAGATCCGAACCCCAGTGATAAGGTACAGAGCACAAGGAGAGGGTTCCTCAAAGTGGGGTACGGGACCGCTAGGGGGTCGCCAGCTGATCATAGGGGGCTAACTGGCCGTCTCGCATTTCCAACATGCACAGTGGTGAATTCAGACAGAACATCAGCACAATGCTAATAAAATCTGATCATCCTGCTAGAAGAAACATGTCCATCAATCACATTAACTAATAACATAGTGCTCTTTAATACTGTATATAAAATAAAAAATTTCTTTTAAAAACTAAAAACTGATTTTTTTAAAAGGGGGTTCGCCATTGCGTGGGTAGTTTTATAGGGGTAGGTGGAGCAAAACGTTTGTGGACTCCTGCCCCAGGCGATACCCGTCGCTTATGGCGACCGCTTACAGGACTGGCTGTGTTTCCGCTAATTGCGTCCTTTGCGCGCTGCGGGATGAGGTCAACGACCTGAGGTGGCGGCGGTCGATGATACAGGACACGCCCCTCCACACACACGCAAGACGGCCTCTCCACTTCACTGAAGACGCTGATCAGACAGCAGCCGAAACGACTGGCGGCGTTTATCACACAATATTTGTTTACGACGAAGCAGCCTGTTATTGCAGCAATCGTCAGACATATCATCGCACTCACATCCAGGAAGCTGAGGCAATATTTAATTAAACTGCAATGCAGCGCACGCTCAGGTGGCAATTCCCCTACACATCCATCTTCAACGTTTTTCGTAAATAATTCATCACTTCTCTTGGTAACTTATTCCAATCCCTGACACCCTTACCTAAAAAAGAGAATCTTCCCACACCCTTGTGCCTGAAATCGAGTGTCAGCTTGTGGTCATGGTCATCTTTTCCCTTCCATTCATTACTTTCAATCCTTACACCAATATCTTTCCACGCCTCATCGCCAGTATACGCCTTGTACACTCCCATGACCCTCCTCATCCTCCTCCTGTCTTGCAATGAATCCCATTCCAGCTCCTTTATCATATCCGTCACTGATTGCATTCTGCGATAATTTCCACAAACAAATCTAGCAGCCCTTCTTTGCACCCTCTCCAACTCCTGTATTTGATACCCATAATGTGTGTCCCATACTACACCACCATATTCAAGCAATGGTCTGACCAAGGTTTTGTAACCCAATTCCTTTACTTCTCTCGTACATCCCCTCATCACTCTCTCCAACAAGTGCAGAACTTTGAAACCTTTCCTTCCACCTGTCCAATGTGTCCTGCCCAGTTAAGCTTGTTATCAAATGTAATGGCAAGATATTTACATTTCAAGTCTTCAGCAAGCAATTCTTTCACACCTTAAAATCGTAATCAACCTTTAGTTTTGTATCTGTGTGTCTAATAAGCTGACTTGCGTTTATCTTCATCCCATGTTTACCAACCCAACAACTGTTTACAATCCTGTACCGTTTTGATCCTTTTATACAGCATTATGTCATCTGCAAACAATCTAATTTCAGATAGTAAACAATCAACACAATTATTCATTAGAATAATGAATAGTAATGGTCCCAATACGCTACCCTGTGGCACTCCCATTTTTACTTCCAGTTCTTTTGATACCGCATTTCGTACCCTAACTTTCTGTTTTCTACCATTTAAAAATTCTTCTACCCAGCAAATCACTTTATCATCCACTGCAATAGTACACTGTGTTAAAACTTCTTTGGGATGCTATTTTTGTGCATAAGAGATCAAACAGTGAGGTTATAACAGGAGTCAGGCAAAAAAAGATAAGTATTTTAATGTACTTTATTACTTTCGTAGATTATAAAGTACAGTACTCTATAATAAAGTACGGGTGGTAGCCGCAACTACGACCCCTAAATCACTTTTAAGACCAATTACATACTATGCGGATCCGGATTCCGGAATCCGCAACCGCAAACGCATAGGGAAAAACCGCATTTGGAGCTGGATGACATATAGGTGCGGAAACCGCATGCCAGAGAGCGCGTTCTTCCTGGAAGGACGGTCTATAATCCTCTACCTTCCTGGAAAGACGGAGTCAAGCCCTGATGGCCTCTAGGTGAGCACTTGGGATGTATAGGCGGGCGATTAAAGACCAATTTTTCAAGCATCACAACTGTCTAAAACTGATTTAAAAGATTAAAAAATTGCCAATCTGCCAAGTGAATACGGAAAAAATTACATTTCTTTACTATTTTTAGTTCCCAGTGTTGTAAAATATAGACCCTTCGGAAGCCAGTAACGAAGATAACCGAAAAAGATATTCCTTGGCGATGGACGAAACCATGAAAGATTCTTAAAGTTAAAATAAAAAAACCAATGCCATCACAGTACATATATCCCCTTGCTGACTTTCGCAGTGGAAAATCCAAAATTATAGAATTTTTACTTATTTATCAGTTTCACTCCGTGAAAGAATTTTCTTATTAGGATTTCGTAACTAAAGATGACTAACAAAATGGTGTATGTTCTTGAGGTGCAGAATGGGAAATTGTCAATCATTTTTTTAACTATTGCTTTACGCCTCGTCGACGTCGTGGTCATTAGAGGCGGGATGGCACAGAGGACAAGGAACGGGAAGGAATTCGACCACGGCCTTTTGAAGGAAGCATCCCGGCATTCGCCTGGAGTGATTTGGGGAAACTATGGAAAACCAAAATCTGGATGCCCGGACTGGGATTCGAAACGGCGTCCTCCCGAATGCGAGGCCAGAGCGTTAACCACTCATCCACCAAGTTCGGTAGAGATTGTCAAAGTTATTCACATTTACTAAAATATTGAATTAATTTTTGTTGTTGTGGAAACCGTTTACAAATGCAGCAATTAGGGTGTCTGGAAAGCGTATTCTTATGTAGTAATAAACATTGGATATTACATATTAGCAGTTAACATTCGAAATTGAATCTACTAATGGTATGTTAAATAATTAATCGCTAATCAGTAGCTGGTAATCTTTATTTATTAATGATTAATTATAAGTAATGTCGCACATTCCCGAAACTCTTTTCACTTGCGATCAAAGCGAGCATATCTAATCTAAAACAACCACAATAACTTCCAGTGCCTTTATCTAATGTGCATTACAATTCTGTGAAGCTTTGATTAAGAGACGAAATTACTATGAAAATTATTGCGCACTCTAACATTTTTTTGCGACCTGTTTTGTATCGCAGCGACAGAAAATCGCAAGAGTGCGCCTAAAGAGTTCTTGAAGTCATACATTTTCCGGATATAATTCAGTAAATTTCTAATACTTAATAAGTCATTTTAACAACTTATTTTCATCACATTTTTCCAGGCTTTGGACTGGCTTAGTAATTAAAATGCACGTAACATACAATCTTTTAAGGTTTGTTCAAAATCAGCTTGAATTAAGCTTCGTTAATATTTATTTATTTACGTATTTACACACTCTCTTTATTAACATTATTTGCATTTTTCTTTTTCTGTGTGTGTTAAGAAGCAGGTAAAGCCTAGATTTTGTAAGTATGATACCGCTTTCAAAAAAGATCTAATATCACCGACTGTACGAATGGCGCGAAAGTAACAAGAGTCTAAACCATAGGTTCCCAACCTTTTTTGACCTACCGCCCCCTTTTCGAAAAAAAATTACTCACCGCCCCCCTGTTTGAAAAAAAAAAAAAAACAGCCATTCGACGTCTTTTGTTGTTGTAATCAACATTGTGTAATCCATAGCGCTTCAATTTAATTGGCTTGTTGCCCACTTCTTCAAACAGTGATTTGATGGCACCCCTCTTAGGTGAATTGGACTATATTAAATATTTAAAAACAAGGACAGATTTTTTAAATTACTTTATTGAAGAATATTAACATTATTGGTGCCTTGTACAAAATTTGATTAAAAACATATATTGAAAATTATCGTAAAATTATCAGTGAGAGGTCCGAGCTTGATGTAATGATACTAATTTTTCTACATTTGGTGCTATATTTGTCAGCAGGAATCTTAAATCACTATTTTCCACTACTGGCAATCAGTTTCTTTTCTTTGTTAGTAAATTACTTACTACACTAAATCCCCTTTCGGCTAAATATGACGACGGGAATGCAATCTCCTTCTTCTTCTCGTGTCGATGACAGCATCAAATATGTGGTAGTTTTTCTGCCAATGTGATGGCTTTCTTCAGTAGCTGATTGGAGGTCAAATTGAGATACATTTATTCCAAGTTGTGGACAGAAAATGTACCATGGTTACTCTCTCGCCGCACGAACATGTGGTATCTGGCTGTTCTCCCAGGTATTCCCACGTGGCAAGTGTATCTTTGCAGCGACCAACTCCGACCTGAAGCCTGTTTAGCGAGTTTCATATGGGCCATGGTTGTTCAGACCCAGGTGGTGGACCCTCTTTTGGCTTGATCCACTCGAACCCTTGTTGTAATCTGTTCTCCCAAGCCAGTATTCTTTCATTGCTTGGAGCTCCAGTTGGTGGCTGTGAAGCATGAAGCTTGAACGGGACTATAGTCTCGATGGCGCTGGTGTATAGCCATGTAGGGGGTGTCGGACTTCTTCAATCACTTTAAGCCTTGCCACTCTGATGGCAACTTCCCGCGTATATCTCCAGGGGCGATGCCAGCTAGTATCCCCACTTTGCTCACAGGTGATGGTCTGAGACAACCTATGATGACCCGGCATGTTCTGTAGAGCGCAACGTCTACTGTCTTAGCATGGCTGGATTTTTGCCACACAGGACATGCATACTCTGCTGCGGAGTAGAATAATGCTAAGGCAGAGGTGCGGATGACGCTTGGGTTAGCTCCCCAGCTAGATCCGGTCAACTTGCTTAGATGTTGTTGCGTGCTGATACTTTCATCTTGACATTGCGACAGTGGATTTTAAAAGTGAGACTTCTATCAAGAGTTACACCCAGGTATTTTGGATTTTCAGGGAATGCAATAAAAAACTTTTTTGTTGCAGCCCACAAAGCCGGATATAAATCTGGAATTTGCCTCTGTAGCCAAAATTCTTGATATCCATTTTTTAATTTCAATTTTAATTCTTCATTTTTTGACAGTTCTATCAACTCATCCTGTAGCGATAAATCTGCTGTTTGTAGGTTTGAGAAAGGTTCTAATACCCAATCTGGAATGGTCATTGTTAAGAATATCCTGAAATCTGTTTTTAAAATCTTCTTTAAGTGCTTCCAGTTCACTCCATAGAAAATATAAAATTTAAAAAATAAAACTGATTTTTAAAAAATGGCATATAGCCTAATATCGTTTTCACTCAAACCGGAGCCGGCGCCGGCCTTATCGCATCGAGTTCAATAAGTTTTTTGCTTTGGCGGAAGAAATAGGCATCCACAATTCAAAAAACGTTACTTTAATAGTTTATTATATCGTAGAACGAAGTATAGTAAATATTTCATTAACATACAGTACTGGATACATCCTGTGTTGACTCAAATACAAAAAGAGGCCTAGAAAAAGTGAAATAAATTAGGTACACAAATATTCTGCTATATTTTTGTTTCACTGAATATTTTTGACCAATCACGAAATGAACTCAATTTTTTAAAAATATTATACAATATCTATGACTGCGATTTAAATCTATAAATTTTTTCAATTGATTTTTAAGGATCTCGTTAAAGGAGCAAACTTTACTGACTTACATGAGACCTACAGATTGGGAATAAGCACAAGTAAAATGTAGGCATGGAAAGAGATTTCTGAAAGAATATTTCGAAATGAAAAGAAAATTAAACCAACTGAAAAATGATAAATTACATATTTATCATTAGAACTAACAAACATTATAATTAACTTACACTTTACTTAAAATTGTAAATCTGGTTGTGCTATTATTTGCGGTATCAACACAAAGATACTTTGTTAGTATCGAAGGCGCGTTGCGAAGGCAAATTAACAAAATAAATTGTGTAACCTGTTCTGTATTGTTATAACTAATAATAAATGTATAAGCTGATCTTCTTTCAAAAATGTGTAAATCTCTTTGCACGCATTCTGTTCTAACATCGAAATAGTAGGCTGTTTTATCTCACAAATAAGGTTTAATATCAACTAATTCAATTAATGTCATAGTATCGCGCGATTAATTAGATACTTATTACAAAACTACAGAAAATTGCTCGGGACTGAGATTAGATCCTCTCCATCACCTGCACCAGTGTGCATAAGAAACAATTAAATCTAAGGGCCGGTGATCTGCCAGACCGGACTACGTGTAAGGCCCATTAACACTAGCGGTCAGGTCAGGTCAGCTCACAATCCAGGGCAGCATTCACACTAGCGGTCAGCTCAGCTCAGGTCAGGCCAGATCAAGTAGTAGGACGAGGCCATTTCATTTCCATTGCTCATAGATAACAATGCCGTTTTCCACCCCAACGTCAATTAAATCGCAATGATTTTGGATCAAGAGCCTAAAAATACGTCAAGATCAAAAAGAGGATGGTTCTGGATGCATCCAGAGATTCAAGCGCAAACAGATCAAGAGTAAACTGAATGCTAACTACTGGCTATGCCGTGCGAGACGAGTGGTGGTAAATGCTTTTGATATTTTAGGGCTCAAAGATTTCGAATTTATTTTAGAAAAATTAATTCTGCTCCAGGATTAATTGATAACATAATTTTAGCAACATATATTTTGCACAATTATTTACGGAAGGATAAAATTTCATGCCATGTACAAAGTGAATATCAGGATGAGCGAGAGAAATCCTACTTTACAAATATTCTTTGTTTATTTGCTAACGCTGGTACAGAAGCATTTGATTCTAAAAATATATTCACAATATTTTTAAAAAAATTTCGGAAACAGGATCTGTATCTTGACAGTACTAAAATGTGTAATAATATTTGAATTTATATTCAAGTTTGCCGACTTCATAATAAACAGAAAGAAAATACCGTTAAAACATTTATTTTTTATTTATTACTCTTTTTTATTGCTTACAAGCATAGTTTTCAGACGTTCGCCGCCCATTTGACCTGACCTGACCTGACCGTTGCTCGTTCACACTAGCGGTCAGGCTCAGCTCAGCTCAGGTCTTGACCGTTGTTGATCTGTGGCGACGCGATCTTCAGTTTGAGTTGCCTTGCCCTGACCTGAGCGGACCGCGTAGTGTGAATGCTCCAATTGGATTACTTGTATAGTGATTTTTGAGCTGAGCTGAACTGACCGCTAGTGTGAATGGGTCTAAAGGTCTAATTTGATTACATCGTATCCGGTGCCAGTTTTGCCGGTGTGAAAACTGTCTACCGTTTCAATATATGCCGGCCTTACACGAAGTACTTAGCAAGTGAGGGATTTCAATATCTGCCCACGATGCAATATAAGAGCTGTATGCTCCCAAATATGACATATCGATTTTAGATGCCTTAGCGCTTCCCATAATATATGTTGTAAACGGTATGATGGTTTGTTCAGTTTGCATTTAAAGCCCATTTATTATTGATGAACGTAAATTCGACACCTCACACGATTCAAGGAACACCTACCTTTGACAAAGAGGCTAACCATACTAGAAATATTATTCCCGTTTAAACTACGAATGCATACACTTGTTTATTTCATTGTGGTAACATTTCCATATTCACGTTCAGTACAAAGTAAAGCAAACTTACATTAACTGAGGGTTAAAGTAATTCCCAAAGCTGCTATATTGCTAACAAGATACACGCTTCCGAATATGGTAACCACATGCACTGCAGAAACTGTTCACCATCGACAGAAGAGACTATCACCGAACCCGTGGACACGTTCAGTTAACCTGACAGTGTTGCCGGTTTTCTGGATCACAGTATTTTCTTAAATTTGAATTTAATACAACTTCATGTCAACCATAGGTATTCGCTCCGTCAGAAGGCACTACCGAACAATTGAACACTGACCAGTGTAAACGTATAAGCATTGTTGATCGATCCGGAACATAAACATACTAATAATGGTGATCCATGTGGTGCACAGCGCTTGCTGCGACTCATTCATCAACCATTGAAGCAGGTGTTAGGAACAAAGATATAATGTACTAATACCAATTTTTAATCCCCACTGATCTTACTTAAAGGACATTTGGAATTACTTGCTGAAACATTTGTTAAATGTTTTTTGTTATTAATTAATCTTATCGACAAATCCTTGCCAGTGTTGGCTAGGGGGGCGCTGGCTGGTCGTCAACGCCCCCCAAATTTGCCTTTGTTCACAAACGCCCCCTTCGAGCTCCCTAACGCCCACTGGGGGGCGGTACGGCCCACGTTGGGAACCACTGGTGTAAACAGATGAGCTGTGCTAGATACTCGGGGAAGAATTTTTCTTGGAATTCCGCATGCGGAAATTTTCATTCCGCAGACAGGTTGCGGTAGAAAAATACCGGGCGCGTTTTCCGGATTGCGGTTTCTCTAGTTTGTCATGCCCTGAAAGACAACACGTGCTTGCGGATTCACAGGTACCGCAGCTTTTTGTGGTTTTTGCGTTTTTCCGCATAGTATGTCAGTAGCCATTTGTAGACATTTTTTATTTACCTCTACTGTCCTCTACGAACTTCAAAACCTCACGTGACATTTCCGCTTTGGAGATTTCGCCGCACCCCCCCCCCCCCATTTCACCACACGTAATTAATGTACGCCCCCTAATGACATCAGAATAAATCTTAACAAATTACGTTGTAAATAAATAAGTTTCTCTCTGGCTTCCTGCCGTATTAAGAAGTAACACCTGTGCTGCGTTTCGAAGACGCCTCTCAGCCCTTGTTTTAAACACCATCCTGAAGATGAGGGCTGAAACAAACGCGGCTGGAAGACAGAGGACAGCTGATTTATTTACAACGCCGCGAAAAACTCAGATCTCACAACGTGCATCACGTCGAAGGATTGCAATCCCGCAGTGCTTTCAATCCCGCGGGATTTTTGCGGGATTGGCGCAAATAGTTTTTTAACGCATATATTTAAAACATAGTTACATAAAACGTTAATAAATTAAATAATAATTTAATTAATAAATAAATTTTAATGTTAAATTATAAAAGTTAACAGTTAACAATATCTTAATTGGCAAAATGATATTAAAACTTTTTAGCATGTCTTAAGTATATTTCGAGGATCAACTTTTTTTTTTACGATAATTGTTTTTGTGGGATTCATTACTGTATTTCCCAATTCCTTGATTGATCTTACAGTTGATTCAGTGTTATTAAGGGAAACTGCTCACCAACACGTAAACTGTCAAGTATTTCAGTTTTAGTTATGTGGCGTAACGACGTTTTAAGGGTGGACATTATTACTTTTTAGTAAGAAAGGAGACTTTCTCGGAGAATGATTACAGTGAAGTCCTCATAGGTTGTATCTCCGGATTTCATTGCAAACACACGAGATTACACACGTGAGGAAGACGGCGGAGGCAGCCGTCGAAGTATGGTGTTCCTACAACACAATTCGTCGATACACCCGTGAAAACTTCATTATAACTTTTATTTGCCTTTAGTCGAGATAAAAGCAAGGAGAAGAGGGATTAATCGATAGCCTGAGCGGCACATGTAAGCAGGCGGCTTTCGTCAAAGAAACGCATTGAGGCAGCGGACAAAACAACAATAAGTCAAAGGATATACAATTGACTTTTGATAGCTGCTAAATAAATAGGTATGCGATTAAAATTACGATAATATTAGTTTCCTATCAACGAATAATCAAATTTTCAGCTACAAATACGGAAATTCTCACAATAACTTTATCTGCAAATACAGAAAATGGGAATAATGAAACCGTGAATAAAAAGCTGTAACCGTGAAGTTCAGATAACGTTTGCGACACATAAAAAATAATTATATAGTTAGAAAATATTACTAAATACGCAACATAACTCAAATTACAGAAATGTGTATTCGAAAATGAATACGTAAAGTGTATCTATTTACTTACGAATGACGAAGGTTGACAAAAACAAACGTTTGTTCACACGAGTCAAATGCCAACTGCTCTGGTACAGCAAACAGTGCAAAACATCCGACAGAGACCGAGTGGTGCAGCGAGTCACGCAGACTGACACGCGTTTCCGCCGGATTTTGCGGTTTGCGGATCCGCTTAATTTTGTGCGGGATCCGCCAGACTGTCTAATGATGCGGATCCCGCGGGATTGCAGGATCCCGCTTTGCTGGATTGCAATCCCTACACACAACAGCATGTGGATATTTATTTCCGCAATTTAATTTTTCCCATATGTGATTTAGGATAGTTTGACAAGAGAAAACAATACAAAATTTCTTCTGGAATCTACAGTGGAAAAGGCTACGTGCTACGTGGGGGGGGTTCACAGGAGGCCATAATGGAGTCACGTGGTTTGTGGACGCTCCTCTAGCTGAGATACTCGGCTCCTGGCGATTCTTTTACAACTATACAATACTTGTTTCGCATTTCGAAACAAGTCATAAGCTCAATTGTCCCTGAAATATGTGGACACGGTGTATATCAATACAATTGAACTATAAAAATAAGTAAGTCTATGCGTGGAAGAAGAGGGTTTTATTTGGTAATGGTTTAATTAATTCCGTCTTCCTAACATTTGGTTATGTTCCGGTAAATAACGAAAAATTAGAAATATACGTTATAACTGGAGTAATTAAATGGAATAAATTATTAATAATTCAAATATCATTTTCATCCACCCCTTTTGCATGCGTGCAATAGCTTTCTTTACCTCCTGTATATGTGAAAGTTAAAATGTTGGGCGTGGTTTACTGGCGAAATATTTCTTGTGTTTTAATACGATATCAGTTTCGATTGTCCTAGTTGGGAAGAGCGTGTTAAGCTTGTCTGATGCTATATGAATTTCTCAGTTGTAATTTCGTTTAACCAGTTCCAAAGGCGCGAAGGTTCTTCCATAGCGCAATCTTTTCTTTGAGAAAAATGTTCAGTTTCATGAGTACATACATACCATTAACTATCGATCACTAATTCAAGGTCACAACATCTGTAATGCGTAACATTAAATACCAATTTTTTTTTCTCAGATCTTTATTTTTTACTATTTTAAATTTTACATTTTACCATTTTACATATTTTACAGTGAAAAACTGTCAAATTAATCTCTACAGATACTTTCTTACTGCCAAAGAGTCTATTACAATCAGAGATCTTCACTCAGCTTGCATCCATTATAACCGCGCCAAAACTCAAAAAGGAAGAACGGAACTGCGAATTCAGCCAAAGGATTTTACCATGTTATAATGAGGTTGTAATAGAAGTTTGCTTCAAAGCCGCGATTTCCGAAACAGTTTTGCATTTTACTTGGTCGCCGTCATATTTCATCAAACAGTTCATGGTGCCCATATTTGTATGCTTTAATGTTAAACGAGAGCATAGGCAGCGTAGCGCAGCTGTATCGTGCTTGCTTCTAAAGTTACTTCAAACCCCATTGGGAACAGAAATTTTTATGAATTGTTTTTCATAGTTTGAGCCAAGCCTAGGATTTTGTAGTAAGGATACCATGTTCTGGCAAATCTTTGGCGATAGAATAGTGCCCTAAGCGTTTACTCTATTCAGGGTATACTGGTTCCACAGGCAGTTTGTGTGTGATCTAAAATAATAATATTATATATGCGAAAGAAAGTCTCCGTCTTTTTTTTTACGTTTTGACTTTATGTCTATACCGATATAATGAAATTCTTTGTATCATTAGGAACGAAATAGGATAGTTTTTTTCCGATATGAATAAATGAGACAGGTTCGACGGTAGAATAGTCGCAACGAATGCAACACACTATGGTCCACAATAACAGTGACGAGTAACGGTTACAGTTACAGCTCGCTAGTGAGAACGAGGCTTTAGAAGGCATTCTGGTCGATGGGGGTATTCGAATCTAATCAAAACCTCCGGTAACATTGCTTCTCGAAAATCAAAGCTTTGGTCTTACACTTATAACGACACAGAAAATAACTAAAACATCTACGGCGAACAAACACAAATAAACAAAAAGCTGCCAGCAACTAATATGTGATTATAAACGAAATACATTATTTTCCTTATTACTGGTTTGAAATTTGAAACAGTGAAACGTATATAGGTGGCGCTTATTCCTTGCCGCTGTTGGTCCTCCAACGAAGACAGGGCCACGATGACCAAAGTAATCGTTTATTAGTATTGACCAACCGGCGCAAACCACGCCGCGGCATCGCCTCCGTGTCATATTGTTCCAACCGTTACGAGCGGCTAATATAACAGGGAACTAACTATCTTTAACTTCCAAATCTGATTTCTACCCCGCACACAATTATTTATTGGCTTGTAATTTGAAACAGAAATGTAAATAGACGGCGTCCATTCTTAGTTAACTACAGTAGCGGCATCTACAGATAGAGAATGGAAACATCTTTGGCCGCTGTCAATTCTCCAACTGAGGCCGTGAGCGTGCCGTCACGATTACCAAAGCAACCTTTTATTAGTAGTGTTTAACCGATGAAGATTTATCCTAGAATCCCCTTCTTCCCATATTCCTCCAAGCATTATTATTATTTTGCTGTCGTCAGTCTTTCGACTGGTTTGATACAATCCTCCATCCCTTCCTATCCTGTGCTAACCTCTTCATCCCTACATACCCCTTACAACCCACGTCCTCAATTATCTGCTTCATATATTCTAATCTCTGTCTTCCTCTACAGTTCTTACCTTCGACTGTTCCCTCCACTAACAAATTAACCAATCCAGCATGTCTCAAAATATGACCTACCAGCCTGTCTTTCTTTCTGTAAGCTTCTTCCACAAACTTCTTTCCTCACCCATCATTTCCAAAACTCGTTCATTTCTTACTTTGTCTGTCCACCTAATTTTCAGCATTCTTCTGTAGCACCACATTTCAAATGCTTCAATTTTCTTTATTTCCGGTATTCTTAAAGTCCATGTTTCGCTACCATAAAGTGCTGTGCTCCACACATAGAGTTTTAATTTTTTTTTTTCTAATTCCTAGATCAATATTTGAAACTAAAAGGTTTATCTTTTTCATGAAGGTTCCTTTTGTTAGTGCTATTCTGCTTTTAACATCATTCCTGCTTCGGCCATCGGTTGTAATTTAACTTGCTCAGTAAGCAAATTCACCAACTTCTGCTATCGCATGGGATCCTATTTTTATATTTAATCTACTAATATTGGTATCATTTCTGCTACATTTCATCACTTGTGTCTTTCTTTCATTTATATTCAGTCAAAAATCTTCCTTTAGGATTGTGTAAAAATGGCTGCCAAAATATAAAACTCCCTTTACTATATTATATCTGATTTCTGTAGCGCACACTTCTAATATACGCGCTTGTTCTTGAATCAGCCGTGATGTTGGAAGGTACTTTCTGCGAAGCGGTTTTAGTTTTATACCAGAAAATCTCTTCTGCTGCTTAGTATGGCAGTACTCACACATCGATCTTCGCGGAGTTTCGCGAACGCTTCCGTCCGTCTTAACTTTTTCCGCCCTCGCTTGATGGAAAAAGAGCTCCGTTGAATTAATTTCTTTCCCGCATCCCTCCGTTCTTCTTTTTGCTCGCGCAGAGAGTATGAAACTAAAGAGTTTCGACGAGAAGGCGATCTGCGGCGAGATTGTGGACTAGCAGCGCCGCTCGGCGGCGGGTTTCCGCACTGAGCGACTCCTCGTGTGCGTTATCTCTGGAAACAGTCGCCGGCGACGGCTCTCCAGCGGATTAAAACGGAGACAACAGCGGCAGCTGGGGGTGCGGTGAGCTAAACTCAAAACACCTCGCGGAATCACTTGCTTCCACCGACAAACTGATTTTCGTGTTGGTAGTTGAAAAAAGCTCAGTATCCTTTCAATGTGTTCTCAGTATATACAGGGTTCTTCAAAATGAACGACTAGATTTTGCGTTATCGTTTCTCACAAACTATGAAAGATTCGAATATCACTGGAAGGTTAAGGGTTTCTAAACTCCGCCTGTCACTTCCATACGCTACCGCGGGGACTGCATCACTTGCGGAACCTTCTCGAAACTGGTACTAAACTCTGAAGCCGCCTGCGCATGCGCGGCCGCCATAAGGTCGGGCCACACTACACCGCACCGCCACTTTTCTTATTGTTGTCGCTCACTCGATTGAAGTGAATTCAAACGACACCGCTTGTCGGCCGACACACGGCCGTGTTTTGGCCTGGATAAATTTTGTTTATATTTTGATGGTGCGGCCCGGTGTCGGTCTGCTGTCGGGCTGGTCGATATGGAGAACTGTATAGAAAGAGTTCGGAAATTTCCGGTCCTTTACAACTAAATATTGTTTTAACGTTGCTGATTGCTTTAGAAGTGTGTCCTTTTTATTTTCAGCCTCACTTCAGGTTCATAAGATATTCGTAAAATTTAGGTAAGAGTCCTTGCATGTTTGCATTAACAAATCAAATCTTTGCCAGAGGTGAAAGTCGATTTTAAGGCCTGTAAAAATTGCATCCGAGATCCGGATTTTGAACCGGGGACCTTCCGCACCCAAATCACTCGCCGCAAGCATCTGAATCTAGAAGTACTGGAGAATATGCATTCAATCATATAAAACTACATTTGTGTTTTGGCATGGCAAAAATAAATTATAAGTAGTCTACGTTTATTTTATTATGTTTGAATAATAATTATTGATTATAACCAGATTTGTCTCTTGACTCAGAAGGTTATGGCGTACGACTGGGGAAATGAAAGTCCCTGGTTCAAATCCCTGTCTCAGCTGCAATTTTTATGGATCTTAAAATTGAAATTCACCTCTGGAAAAGCTTTGATTTGTTAATGCTAAAATTCTAGGACGCTCCGTGTTTCGAATTTCACGTTAATCTGTAGTTTTCCTTTTCAAATTAGGTGACAACGATAGAGGTGTACTGCGCAGCCAATAAGTAACTCCGTGACTGGAATTTTTGAATCACATGAAATTATTATTATTTTACGCAATCTTTGCGGTCTGCATTAAAATTAAAATTTATAATAATCTTATTCTTTGTTAACAAAAAATATTGAGTGACTCGAAAGGAACTTCAACCAAAACAAACACGTCAAATGTGAAGTGAGTGACGCTTGACATTTAATCGTGACTATATAGAGATACACGAAAATCTTTCAATACAGTGTGTCGATCATTTGTTAAAACAGCTTTGGAATACTATTTTTGTGCATAAGAGATCAAACAATTAGGAAATAATAGGAGTGAGACAAAAAAGTATTTTAACGTACTTTATTACTTTCGTAGATTATTAAGTACAGTACTCTATAATAAAGTACGGGTGGTAGCCGCAGCTACGATACCAAAATCACTCTTAAGCTCATTTTTTAAGATTAATTCCGTGATACAGCCAAGTGTATACGTTAAAGGAGACCGAGCTACGGACCAGTGTGGACGCGAGGGGGCGAGCCGACACTCGGCCGAGTGTCGGTGCGGACTCGGTGCGGTCTAGTGTGGCCCGACCTATATTCTTAGCTTTAAAACATTGGTCATTACCTTCCCCGCTGTGAACATTTCATGTTCTGATATTTCAAAGTGTCTTACAATGCCATCTTGTGTTGCCTGCGGTTGCACAAACAGTACAAGTAAGGAACGACCTGGAGTAACATACCATAGGTAAGTGACGTAGTTATTGTTCTTGAAGCGTTTGTAATGCGGTTTCTGAAAGAGTTAGGGCCAGTCATCATAGATTTACAGTGCCTGTTAAAAAAAGTTTATTCACAGCTCTCAATAGGACGACGGTGTTATCAAATATTTGTTGATGCAGGGAACCATTCTATCTTACTGTATTCCACGTAACAGGTTAGCCTCATTCTAAACGATCGTTCGAAGTCTGTGTTAAGTGGATCAAGTTTACATCGCGATTCAGCGAATACATTATTCTATGTGCTTTAGTCCAGTTGTAATTTACATTGAAAGTGTATGATGAAATTAATTGTGATAATGTGTGCTATGCGAAACAGGAATCGTAATAAAGTGAGTTTTGTTGTTATCCGAAATATTATTCGCGATTCGTTTCATGTGTTTAGTTGCGTTTCCGTCGTTTGACATTTTACCGGAAATATTATATCAAAATGTGATTAGCTTGAAATTCAGCCTGTAGCAAAATATTCTTTTTATAGCAAAGGGAACAAATTATTTGTTATTAATTACTAGTAATTTCTTGAGCACCATGTGTATCGCGATGTAAACTACTCCCATTTAAACTTACAACTTTTGCTGTGTGTCTGCAAGGTAATCGCACTGGGCAGTTCTATCATTACCGTGACGTCACAATCTGATGATGAATTTTTATGTAACTTAACGAAACAAATTGAAAGTAAGGAACCAAATTTGTTAATATCTCGCATAGTTCTTTTTTCTTTTTGTTCAGGCTGCATTTCGACGCAACCACCGCACTTTTGAGACGGTATATCTCCGGACCTAAGCGAAATATCAAAAAAATGTATACTTTATTTTCAATTTCTTGCACTGATGCTGCTGGCGAATTTAAATAGCTATCCACTACGGGTGCAATATATACTGAGTAAGCGGTGAATTCTATAGAAGGTTTCGTTTGTTTTAAAGTGTTAACCATTCACCTAAGCTATTCTTAAAATTTCGCATAGGACTTGCTTCTCCTTGTAAATAGGTCTAGACCTATTTTTCTTGATTTTGTAATCTTTCCCATCAAACATTTTGAAATGGAATGTGGTAATATAATCAATTTGAACATCTATCTAATCTATTTGAAATAGCAATATGACCCTCAGTTTATTTTTGCGAGTATAGGGAGAAAAAAAGTTCTGTTTCGCCGTACAAAATAACTATAAATTTTTTTAGCAGCTTTTTTTCTTAAATTCTACTGTTTGTAGGTTATATTAATTTGGGTATTTATGAATGTGACCCCATAACACTTCATTTTTAGTAATGCGAAGGTTCAAAACGAAAAAATTCTTCCGCTCTATATACTTTGCCCGTGTTTCTTGGCCCGACTAATATGGCGACCGTCCCACCCCACCGCTATCCTGTTGGCTTCACTTCGTTGTATGGAGAAGGTCCTTTGCGTGGTCTGTTTTCTTTGCGCCATGGTACTAACCTGTCGAAATTTACATCGGTCGCTTCGTCAACATGTCCTCTTAACATTGCGCGCTCTTGCTTTGCGGAAAAGTCGCCAGAAATTTAATTAAAAGTGCCGAAGTATGAAACTGAGCAACTGTGAAGTGCTGCCAGCTCTGCAAAAGTAACATAAAAATACAGGAATCATATCAGCCTAAACAGTTTAGTTTTGTCATAGACATCGTGATTAGGTTGAAATACGGCCTGAACAGAGAGAATAAATTTTACGAAATTTTCGCTATGCGGCATCCATCACGGAAATGGCATATTTGTTTACAATGGAAGCAATCGATTATCTCTGGTTGCTCGTTGCTATGTAAGATGGCGGGCATCACCATATTACAACTGGGACAAATGTTGTCTATTTATCAGTTTTGTGCGACTTTTTAGAACGGAGAAAAGCTAAAACGGCCAGAAAGCCTTACAGCAAAGCGGTGAATCAACATTTTTAGTGACTGTCACTGATTTTTCAACGCTGGCGGCATCTGACGGCTGTGCGTCGCAGTCATATTTCGGGATTTTTAATTAAATTCCTGGTAACTTCTCCGCAAAACGTGAAGAGGACATGTTGACGGAGCGACTGATGTTAATTTCAACTCTTTAGTACCAAGAACGGAGACTTTCCCGGCGCACGACTGGAATGAAGTCTTCACGGGTGAACCGCCGGATTGTGTTGCGGAAACACGACGTTTCGACGGCTAGCTCCGCCATCTTCTTCAGGTGTGGAGACATCTGCACTGGTCGGCTCACACACAGATACTGAGATAGCTCAGGTGCCGCACTATACATGAAAGCCTCTCCTTCGCGCTCCAAGTGCGTCTGAGCAGCGTCGTAACGCATCCATTTCTGCATTTCCGTCAATTCATGCGGAACGCATCGTGACGCAATTTTTCTCATGCCTATGCGTTCCTTCAGGATGCGAAGCACAGTCGCATGCGCTAATCCGGTTTCGTAGGCGAGCTCACGAATCGTCTGGCGTCGATCACTGTCCACTAACGCGGCGACAGTACGCACTTCCTCGTCAGACCCGCTAGGACGACCTGCCCGATGCATGTCTGCCGACTTTCGTTGAAGGCTTTTACCCAACGTGCCACTGTTCTGTACGGCAATGCCGATTCCCCGCACGCCTCTTGAAGACCTTGATGACTGTCGTGCTGTAACACCTTTGCACATTCCATCTTGATCCAAATCCGTTGTTCCTGTTCCGAAAACGTTAGACCGCTCGCTCACAAGTGACGGCGTATCCCTCGATTGTGCGCACGCCGGGGACGTGGGACGGGCGAGTCCATTTGCTCGGAGGTAAGGTAGGTATGTAAACAACGTGTGCTATCAGCGACAATAGTATATTCCATTGCATAGTGTCCCCATACCAGTGTTGGCACTACTTAAGTTCCAACCCTCGTACTTTACATGCAGCCTGCACCGATTCGTCGCAAACACAGAGTTGGAAAGTGATAGCCCACAACGCGTTGTGCTCGTTTTTTTTTTGTTTTTTTTTCGCTCAGTGAGGGTTTTCGCAATTTCAGCCTAAGACACAACATATTTATATATACAGGGTGATTCACGAAGATATGCAAATATTTTAATATGTTATTTAACAAGAAAATCGTTCATAAAAACATAGGTCTGCAATTGTTAAGTTACGTCTAATAAAAGATTTTGTCTCTTGGTAATGGACGTTATTTAATAACATTTCAAAGCATCCGCGAATAAATTAACTGACAGGACACTGAAATAAAGGTATGTATTGCGTTAAAATCGACATATCAATCATTAGACGCTTATATTTACGTAATATTCTTTTCGTATATAGAAGTATTCCTTAAATCCTTTGTCCATAGATATGTAAGATAGAAGCTTTGTGTTTCGAGCATCAATGTAGCGAATGTTTCAGTTAGATTGTTACTTAGCATGGGTCAGAATTACAATTGGCATTTGACGTTACGGTAGAGGGCGTTAATAATTTATTTATTTTTTTAGAAAAAATAATTTAAACTGTGTCATGTTATTGACATTATTAATTCATTTAAACGGAAACAGTTGCAGACTGATCCCGATCTGTGCAGCCTCCACTACACTTGAAACTAATATTACGTGGCATGACGTAAGTTGTAAGATTTATTTTAATTTCCTTTGCTTTCACTGTGTAATATTACTGAGCCTATTATTTCAGCAACTGCGTCAGCCATTCAAACGTTTTAATATCGGTCTGAATCACGGATAACAAAAAAGAAATGTGTAAAAACCCTTGAAGAGTTTTGATCTAATTTATATGGCTATGCATTATTGCCACTAAAACGCGGTACAGTTTATGTATTAACATGCGTGTGATTGGAGTATTGTTCTTCTGGCGGCAAGTTTATCGTAGTACCTGGTTAGGTTGAAATGCAACCTGGACCTGGATGCAAACGGAAACCTTTTGCTACAGCGCAAGGCACGAGGAATTTTATTTAATAGCAATTCTATTTAGTTAAGCAGTTACTAAGACATGAATTGTCAGAACACTGAAAGAAAAGTAGGTATTGCGTTTAAACTGGCATATTATTACTAAGTCAGGTTTTTTTTACTAAAATCGTTATATGGTTCGAATGAAAGAAGTTCCAAATTGATCGCGATATATGTGGCCTAAATCACAGTTAAATATTACGTGGCATAGCGTAAGTTGTTAAGATTTACAGTTTTTTAGCATCCTTCGTTCTCACTGGGGTCATAATTTCAGCCGTTAAAATATCAATGTTCACCACAGGTAATAAGTAAGAAAAGTTTGAGAACCTGTGAAGATATGGGATCAAGTTTATTTCGCGATGCATGATGACATGCGATACAGGGATGTATTAATTCGCGCGTGATTTAAGCTTTGCTTTTCTAGCGGCAATATTAGCGGAGATTGTGGTTAAGCTGAAATGCAACCTGGACCAAGTTGACAACTGGAGCTACAGCACAAGGGACGGTAAATTACAATGAGCTTTATTTTATAAGAATTCTGTTTAGTTAAGCAACTGCAGAGAAATAAATAACCATAACACTCGGTTAAACGCGTTATTTTTGACGGGCTTTGGGGCTATTAAAATACTAATAATCTGTACCATCACATATTTCACATCCATGTTGTTTCTCATCGGGGCTCAATAGAACAAGATTAATAAATACAGAAATAAAATAGATAAATTAAATGAAAGAGCTGTAACTTTGTTGTAGGCCATGTGCAGCAGTTGTTGCATAAATATTTTTGAATAAAAATTCGTCTTCTAACAACTGTTTTTATTATTAACTTTGATCAACCAGACGCGTTTCGCCGTTCTGGAGTGGGGCATCGTCAGTGGCTATAACAATATTACAGCATGAATATATGTATATAATTAATGTACTAGATTCGCATACACAAATATGTTCGTATTTATAGCCACTGACGATGCCCCACTCCAGAAGGGTGAAACGCGTCTGGAAGATGAAAGTTAATAATACAAACAGTTGTTAGAAGACGGATTTTTATTCAAAAATATGAAAATGTCCGTTCTTATTTATTTTTTCTCCTTAGCTATACTTAGCTACATAATATTTTTTTCCGGGAATATCTCCTTTATTGCGCGTATGCAGATCAGTAATATATTTGTGTTAGCAGGGCGTCAGAACACTGTGTTTCAGACATAGACAGTTTGGGGTGTCAGACATTTTACCGTAAGCGTATCAACAGAGGAGTAATGCCGGAAGCACCGACACTGTCGCGATACCTCGGCTCCTTGCATTGCGCCCGCGGCCATCTTGTTTCCGGTGTGCGGGGGTGGGCCCGTATGGATCGGACGCGGGGAGGTGTGACCCGGGGTGACCCGGGACTGAGGAGAGCGCCGAAAATCCCGAACCCACCCTCGCTGGTTCCTTCTCGCTCGCGGGACATCGATTTCTCACAATCCACTGTACGAAAATATCGCGTCGGCATAGGCTGTGCAAAAACCAACTCACATCAAATTCGCACCGATTTTAATAAAAGTTCCGTCTTCGCATTTCGGAACGAAGCACATGCTCACAGATGTGAGAATTATCGCACCATTAGTCTAACATCACGTGTATCTGTGTATATTTTTCTTGCAGTTAATATTGAATTTGTGTAAATGGTCCTTGTTTTACGGAAAGAAACTATGTATTGCTATTAATATATTCAAGGGCAGCGTTATGCATGAAACATTGGTTAAAAGTTTGTAATTCTAAGTATTAAGGTGAGCTGTGATGTTTAAAGGACTATTTCCAACGGTTTAAACCGATTTATGTGGATACTTTTGTGTGTAAATATCTTTAATTTTCATTTCTGTGCATTTCATGATGATTCTGAATGATTTTGTATCAGTTCTGATCGTTTTTAATGTGATTTTAATTGTTTAGCTATTGTTAGCATTCCAGAAACGTCGGTCGGATGTCTTTGAAATATTCTGGAATTTTCTGTGAAACCTATATAAGCGATCAGCAGTTTTAGCTTTGAGAGTAATGCATAGTACTCAGAGGATGGAAGATAGTGGAGACGACGCAAGGGACCTTCACCGCGCTCTGGAGTGAAGCCGGGTGGAGAGAAGTGGGGTGGGGAGGCCGCCATATTGGTTGGCCGTAGAAACACCGGGAATAGGCACAAAAACCTCAGGGGAATCTTAAGACTACCGTGGCAGCGCAATTTGATGATGGATTATTATGTAACTCGACGAGACAAATCAATAATGAAGAATCAAATTTTTTGATTTCTTGCTTAGTTACCGAGTTGAAATTCAGAAGAAAAATTTCCGCAAGGTCAAATTTGATGGTAGATTCTCATCTAACATGACGAGACAAATCATAAGTAACGAATAAAAATTTTCGATATCTCGCTTAGTTCTCGAGATATGCTGTCTCCAAATGTCAAAAACTTAAATGGGAGTAGTTTACATCGCGATACGCGATACACGTTGTGTCTCTAACATGGTGCTTATGAAATTACTAACAACTAATAATAAATAAATTGTTTATCCCTTGTGGTACAGGCTGCATTTCAACCTACCCACATTTCATTTAATATTGTCGCCAAAAAATCAAACTATATAGACACACCTAAACACATGAAATGCATCGCGAACTATATTTAGGCTAACAACAACGTTTGCATCAAGTTTCGTAGTTCGCACAGCACAAATTATCAAATTGATTTCATCGTACACTTTCAGTGTAAACCGAACTCGACTAAAGCATCCAGAATACAATATTCATGGTATCGTGATCTAAACTTTACCAGCTTAAATTAGACTTCCATCACTTATTCACATTGAGCTTAGCCTTATATGTGCAAAGTAGTAACATTTGCTGATTGTCCAGACTATACCAACAAATATTTGAGAACGACATCATCCTGTTGAGAACAATGAATAAATTTACAACGATAAGCCCTAATGTTGCAGTTACCTATCAGACGCTTCAAGAACAATAATTACAATGTGACTTAATTATAAAACGTTATTCCAGGTTGTTTCCTATCTTGTCTGCACAACCGTGTGCAACATAACATAGCATTATAGAAAACTTTGGAATATTAGAAAATGAAATATTTTCAGCAGCAGACACAGTGCAAACAGCGCAGTGTTTTGGGGTTTCTACAGTGGCCGCCGCGCATGCGCAGTGGGAGACGAGTGTTTAGGTGAGGCTTCACAGATTCAGTGTTAGTTCGCGTCCACTATCATCCTTCCTCGATGATAATATGCAGAGTACTGAAAGTTAGTTGTGTTCATGGAGGAAGCAAATATATGGAGGAGAAGTGACGGTAAATCTGTGAAGCAGGCTCTAAACACTCGCGCATGCGCAGTGGCGGCAGCGACGATATTGCGAACCCAAACAAATGCGATGTTCACATTGTGTTAGATGCTGTGATTATTTCATTTTTTAATGTGTATAAGTTGTTTTATAATGCCATCTTTGTTGCATACGGTTGCACAAATAGGCAAGAGAGGAAAGAACATGGAATATCATTTCATAAGTTGAATTCTAATTATCATTGTTGAAGTGGGCAGTTGGAATTGCAAACTTTGATGCCTGTCTATAAATATTTAGTCATAGCACTCAATGGGATGACATTGTTCTCAAATTTTTGTTGGTGCAGTGTAGAAAATCAGCATACCTTGCTATTTTGCACATAATAGACTAGCATTACTTTTTAACGAGTGTTGAAAATGACATTTAAAGGGGTGTGTTTTACATCGCGATTCAGTGAATTTAGTATTGCGCTTTCTTTCGTCACGTTGCAGTTTATACTGACAGTGTATGATGAAATTAAATGTGTTAAATTATGCTATGCAATCTAGGAATCTTGATGAAGCAAACGATGTCGTTGCTGCAAATGCAGTTTGCGATTCAAATACGCGTGTGTGGGTATGTCTACATAGTTTGATTCTGTAGCGGCAATTTAATGGAGATTGTGGTTAAGTCTAAATGCAGTCTCTACCAGAATGGTTTTGTTGTTCCATAAGAGACAAAAAATTTATCTATTACTGTTAGTAATTTCATGAGAACCAAGTTAGTGACAAAACGTGTATCGCGATGGAAACTACTTCCACTTCCAGCTATTCCCAATTAAGCTTACGATGTATGGTAGCAAGATAACTATTTTTATTCTGGTCTAGGCCGCATTTCAATCTAACCACAAGTGGTAGTAATAAAACTGAAATATCCATTCTGCATGTCCACCATGTAATTCATTGTGGCTTTGGCAGAATTAATTTTTAGTCCAGGCCGCATATCAACCTAATCCCAGTATATCCCGAAAACTAAGCAAGATATCGAAAAATTTTATTCTTTATTTTCGATTTGTCTCGTCGTGTTACATAAGAATCGATCATTAAATTTGACTTTTGCGAAATTTTTCTACTCCATTTCAACTCAAGACACCTCACTTTTGATACAGTATATCTCGAGAACTAGGCGAGATATCGAAAATTTTTATTCTTTATTTTTTATTTGTCTCGTCGTTTTAAATAAGAATCCGTCATCAAATTCGGCTTTGACCAATTTTTTCTTCTGAATTTCAACCAAAACCATTTCACGTTTGAGACAGAATATCTCGGAAACTAAGCATGATATGAAAAAAAATTATTCTTCATTTTTTATTTGTCGCATCGAGTTACATAATAATCCATCACCAGATTGCGCCGTTACGTTTATCCTAGAGTCCCCTTGAGGTTTTTGTACATATACCCCGTGTCTGTATGGGATCGGCCATGCCCCCCACTCCTCCTCCGCCCTGCTTCACTTCAATGCGTGGTGTAGGTCTCTTGCGTCGTCTCCATACATTTTCTTCCTCCGTGGTTGAGTTTTGCTGTTCAGAGTTATAATCGCTGGAGCATTTGTTTATATTTACACATAGTATCTTTGGAGTTCGATGTGTTAAGGCAAAATAAAGTGAATCTTGTTGGACCAGTAAACGAGACAGCTGCCTTTCAGACTGCAGCCACACATGTCCGAGTCCGCCTCGTCACTTCGACCATTTCCATGTGTGTGTGTGTGTGTTTGTTTGTTTCAAAGACAAATTTCGTTGCGTTCTCTTTCAGATTTGCACAAGTCGCCACCTCCGCCCACATGAAGAAATTATTCGCGGCCAAAGAAGTTAATATTCTCGCGGAAACTATCCGCAACGTGTGAGATCGCAGAAAGTTTGCGCTCCGTACCATACGTAGAATACTCGCGTCCAGTCTTCCTAATCGATATTTGTCGTAAATCGATTTGCAGAGCGATACCTCGAACGACTTTCTTCGTATACAGGGTTTATTTTGTTAGCGGCCTAATACACAGGGTGCTATCGAACTTAGTAGCGTAGTTTATAAGTCGTGTTAATTACATCTCGTGTTCAGATATTAGGTCGCTTCTAGTGTTGACTATACAGGGTGCTGCCAAAATCCGAGTACACATTTCTTAACTATATGGAGTGTTGCCAATATTATAATGTGTAAGTTGGCATTACTGGTTTGACATACTTGTTGATTATATAGAGTATTGCCAACTGTACAGGTTTGTTAACTAGACGGGGTTGTTGTCGATATCAGAGTATTTTAAGCAAGCAACAATGGTTCCGTATACTATACAAGGTGTTGCCGATATCAATATATGTTAGGTTGGGAAAAGTGAATAGCCACTTGTTGACTATTTAGGGTATTATCCATAGCGAGGTCTGATAAGTTGGCAGCACTGATTTTGTACAGTTGTTACCTATACAAGGTGTTGCCGATGTCAATATATGTTAGGTTGGGAAAAGTGGATAGCCACTTGATTGTATAGGGTACTGCCGATATCATATTATGTTATGTTGGCAACACTGGTTTTGTAAACTTGTTAAGTATACAGTGTGTTGCCTACGTCAATATAAAATTGGGGAAAACTGGATTGCCTCCTGTAGACTATACAGGGTATTGGCGATGTCATATTATTTAACTTGGCAATAGTGGCTAAGTATTATATAGGATATTGACAAAATCGGACTGTATAGTGGCTTGATAATTTTTGACTATACATGTTGTTGCCGATATCACAGTATATAAGTTTACTGTACAGGGTGTTTCCGATATCGTGGTATATAAGTTGACTATACGGGGTGTTGCTGATATCACAGTATATAAGTTGACTATACAGGGTGTTGCCGATATCTCGTTATATAAGTTGACTATACAGGGTGTTGCCGACATCACAGTATATAAGTTGGCTGTACAGGGTGTTGCTGATATCACAGTATATAAGTTCACAATACGGGGTGTCTGAATGGCAGTAGCGGCTGTATTCTGTTGATGGCTATAGGGGGTGTTACCGAGTATTGC